>CABFVX010002907.1:19464-29995 GCA_902151425.1 Timema shepardi | reverse complement strand
TGAAAAAAAAAAAAAAAAGAAAAAAAATGGTGCATGCTTCTTTATACATTTTCCAGCAATTAAAAAGCAATTTTTATTAAAATTTTCTCTTGGAACTGGATCTAAACCTAGTAGATATTTGGGAGAAAATATTTTACTGCTCTTAATGTACCTAAACTACATTTCATGTAATTATGGGTTTGTTTCAACCTCATTTTGAGTGATTGAAATTCAGCGTTTGCTTTGTTTATGAACTCAATTCTTAAGCCATTAAAAAGACATGAAGGGGATGAATATAAATATTCAAATTTACACCATTCTTTCCCCTATCGCCAAATGCGAGGAATTGGAAAAAAATTAAATATGAAGTATTTTATGAATGCTACTTATGGTAAAAAATTTGGTGCACTCTTCCTTCAGCTTTTATTGCTATTGAGTTAAAGTCTCAAATGCTAATGTTAATTGCGGCATACCCATAAAATCGATACCTACTCATGTACTGTTCACCTAAAGATGCCCTAGAAGTTGGTCTTTTATTAAATTGTGAAACTAAGAGTAATCTAGTTTATTCATCTTTCTGATCATCCAGGATGAGTCCCACTTCCTAAAAAGCTTCAAGTCTGCGCGCACTAAGGTGGCAAGCCTGTTCTTCAAACAAGCCAAGAGGGTGTTGCTCCTCAGTGGTACTCCGGCTCTCTCTCGGCCGTCAGAGCTCTACACACAGATTGCTGCCATTGACCCCAAGGCTTTTGGAAGGTTAGTAACCAAGGTACTCCTCTGATTGGTCATGAGAGCCAAATCTAATGTTTTTCTCACATGTTCTTACATAATATGAGCTTTTTCAAAATCAAATTCAATTTCTTAGTTTTTATTTATATCAAACATTAGCTCAAGTGCACATTTTGAAAAATACTACATAGGTGTGAAGTATTATATTGAACGTGTTTCATATTCAGAAGTGAACAGTTTTATTTAGGATTCACAAAGTGAATAGGACTAGATATGATTTAAGAAACACGCAATTCTACAATTAAAATTTTTTGGTCCTGTTGTTAATCAAACCTGTGGCTAAGTTTTATAGGAAGACATATTATTGATTGAGTTGGGGAATCATTTCCATTTAGTTGTTTTTGTTTGAAAATTAACTGCCACAAGTAAAATTAATTCACTAATTGAAGGCCAAACTGTCCAGTTTCCATGATTTTGGCCTGCGATACTGTGCAGCAGTAAAAACCAACTGGGCTTGGGACTACAGTGGCTCGTCAAACATGGTGGAACTGCACTTACTTTTGGAAAAGCGCTTCATGATTAGGAGACTCAAGTCCAATGTCATCTCTGAGCTTCCACCAAAGATTAGGTGAGTGTTTAGATTGAGGCTATCTAAATTACAACTGTTTTCCACTTTTCATTAAAAAAGCTGAATTGTGTTTATCCCTCTTTATTTCCTGTACCATCTTCTATAGTTAAATTAGAAATTTAGGAATACATTTATAATAATTATTTCATTCTGTTGAATCCTAACTTCTCCTATCAAGTAGAAGAATTGACGTTTACAATAACAAACAGAGTTAAACAAGGGAGTTTTGGGAAGCATGAGACATAAGAGGAATATATAAGTTCAACAAATCAGTTAAATAAAATGTAAACAAGAGAGATAGAATTACATACATTTTTAAATAGATTTTATTTCAAACAGTCCATTGTTATTTAAGATAACTGTATTCAGTTATTATAGGTGTATACTTCCTGATAGGCAGGAATAGAAATAAGCACCTTGATGACAAGGAACTAATAGACGTAAGATAGAACATGGTTTAGTTTACTGACTCTAGAAATTAGGATTCACACTCATTCTCTTATAAAGGAGTGTCTGTCTCAACATGGTGGCAATCAAAAATAGGCAACAAAAATTAATTTAAGGTTAAGACACAATACATAAAGACAATCAAGCCTAGCTAACACCAGACTAAAACTTGAAGGGCTATTCATGAATAATAAAGATATTAAAGTGAATGGTAACATGGGGTAGTTAATCCTAATTTTATAGAGCTACTATAAGGATAGTTACAAAAGCTATCTAGCTTGAGATAACTCCTCTGAGAGTTACATAAACCAAAGAATAATCTCCTTGAAGAGGAACCAGCATTTTACAAATAGTACATGGCGAGCAATCAGGCATCTACAAGGTTAACATACTATGGCCGGTCACTTCCTATTGAGTACTGCCTTGACATTCAATATTATAATTATTATACTTCCACCCATTACTAGGGCACACAATAATAAGTACTAACAATATACAATATTAATATAACTTGATACAAACAACTCCTACAGGGGCCGAGACAAAACACTATTCCCGCAGGCCACTACTACAAACTAGTAGTGCTCCCACAGGATGCACACATTATTATCATCATTATCATCATCATTATTATTATCATTATTATCATTATTATTATTATTTTAAAAAAAATCTCTATTTGTTACTCGCTTTTCTCCTGAAGTATCTTCCCTGGCCATTCAATCTTATCTGACTAAAGAACTCAATCTTGATTACCTTGTCTGCTCAAAATTGAAAACTAAATTTAATTCATATTCTTCCTTCCATATCTCTGTCAAAGAAGATGATTTTCCCCATGATAAACAATGGTGACATTTGGCCGTCTGGCTGTCTCATTGCACCTTACTATGGGAAGTTGCTGCCAGAGCAGATAGTCTGTGCTGTAAACGCTGCTGTTGCATCTGACCTTGGCTCACAAGAGGATTCAACTAGAACCCCACTCGCGACCATCAATGGAGGTCTGGAGGATACCACCCAACCCATATCTCAGTGAATAATAGTGATATTTTACTATATTATCAAAATGTTCGGGGTCTGCGAACCAAAGCTAGGGAATTATTTTCTAATGTTTGTTTGAATGAATTCTCTATTATTTGTTTGGTTGAAACTTGGCTCTCTAGTGAGTTTGTTAATGAAAATTACTTTCCCCCTAACTATAATGTTTATAGAGCCGATAGGTTATATGATGGAGCTACTATCTCAAGGGGTGGTGGTGTTCTCATTTCTGTCATTGATACTATTTCTGGTGTAGTCAGGAGAACTGACCTAGAGAATAATATGGAATGTGTCTGGATTGAGATCCCAACATTTGATCGCCAAAAACTGCTAATTGGGAACATATATCTTGCTCCCCAAATAACTGTCGAAGCATTTAACGATTACTTTATTTTTCTTGAAGGTGTGTTGGCTAACTACCCCTATAGAATAATACTACTCGGAGATTTTAACTGCCCCAAAATTGATTGGAAATATCATCATTCTCAGAACATTTCTCATTTCTACATTAAATTAAAAGCTACTCAACTTCTTGCTTCGACCAACATAATGGGATTAGAACAACTTAATGAAGCTGATAATGACACTAACCTCCTTGACCTTGTTTTTGCTAATTTTCACCACCCCTCTATTACTCAAAGCTCTCATTCACTAGTAAATATTGATTTAGCTCATCCACCCTTATTGATTTCACTAGATGTACCTATTGCTACTAAAATTAATGACACCCCTAATACATATATTGACTATGCACATGGGGATTACCTTAATCTCTACAATGACCTGGCTACTGCTGATTGGTCTTGTGTTTATTCTACTAAGGATGTTAATTTGGCTGTAGATAATTTTACCAAGTTAGTTCAAAGGAAAATCAGAACGCATATTCCTCAAATTACCATTCTTAATTCATCCAAATATCCTAATTGGTTTTCTTCTACACTTAAATACTATATTAGGAAAAAAAAAACAATTTTTTCAAAAAGTTTAAACAAACAAATAATAGTGTATTCTATTCTCATTTTTCTCATTTTCGTAGATTAGTTAAAACTACTTTGATTATAGACAGAGCCAACTGGATGAACTCAATTGAAAATAGTATTAAATGCAAACCTAAAGATTTTTGGAAATTTGTTAAAAATAATCGTATGAATAAAGTTTTCCCATCCATCCTAGAAATTAATGGCAAGTCTATAGTGGATCCTTTATTAATTGCTAATGAGTTTGGGACCTACTTTCATTCCGTTTATAATTCAGCTATTCCTGTCTTACCCTGCCCCGTTATTGAAACTAGTGCGCCCTTGTATCCATGCCACATAACACCCTTGGATGTTGCTAATGCTATAAAAAAATTGAGTTCTTCTAGATGTGCCGGGACAGATGGAATTCCAAGTTTTATTGTTAAAGGCTGTGCCAGCATTTTCAGCCCTTTGTTAGCCTATATTTTTAACATTAGCCTATCAAATGAAACTTTTCCTCTTACATGGAAACAATCTGTTGTCATACCTATCTATAAAAAAGGGGTAAGAACAAATGTTTGTAATTACAGACCAATTTCCCTCTTAAACACTTTCTCCAAAGTATTCGAGAAAATCATACATGAGCATACTTTCCACCACCTTAAAAATAAACTATCAGATAATCAACATGGCTTTATAAAAAATAAATCTACTGTCACGAATTTAGTAGAATTTCTTGGGCATGTTGCCCCTCAAGTCTCTGCCCAAGGTCAGGTTGATGCTATTTATTTTGACCAAAGTAAGGCATTTGATTTATGTCAGCATAATATTATTCTCTCTAAGCTTGGTAATTTTGGACTCTCTCACTCTTATGTAAATTGGTTTAGCAGTTATTTGCATGAAAGATCATTCATTATTAAAATTGATTCACATACCTCAAATACATTTTTAGCACCCTGTGGCATACCTCAGGGTTCTAATTTAGGTCCTCTTCTCTTTAATGTGTTTATTGATGACATTGGTAAATATTTGAACTCGTCTAGTTATTTACTCTTTGCTGATGATGTAAAATTATTTAAAACTATCAAATCAATAGCAGATTGTATAGATTTACAAAATGATGTAAATGGTATTTTACAATGGTCTTTGGAAAATGGAATGTCTATCAATAAATCTAAGACCAAATCTATATCTTTTACTAGGAAAACTAATCCTTTCTTTTTTACTTATAAATTGGGCAGTGATAACATAGTTCGTACACTTTGTATTAATGATCTTGGTGTCCTCCTGGATAACAAACTTTATTTCCACTATCATGTTGACCATGTCATTTCCCAGTCATTGAAATTACTTGGGCTTATTAAATTTATTACTATATCATTTAAGAAAGTTGACTGTTTTTTATGTCTGTATTACGCCCTGGTTAGATCTAAGTTAGAATATGCCACTGTTGCTTGGAATTCCATTACCTTAACTGACTCTCTTAGGTTAGAAAACATTCAAAGAAAATTTGTTGCTGCATGCTATGATAAATTCTTTAGTAACCGGATTTATTATGATTATGACAGAATTCGAAACCTCTTAGGGCTCCAAACTCTCTTCTCGCGTAGACTTTATTGTGATGCCCTTTTTGTTTTTAATATTTTCAATAACAAAATTTATTGCAAATTTGTCCTTGATCATATAGGCGTTCATATCCCTTCTCAGGCTTCTCGTAATCCTAAATTATTTTTTCTCGATAGCTCTTATAAGATGAGCCCTATAGGTCGTTGTATCCATAGCGCCAATTCTAGATTTGTCGAATTCGACTTTTATCATTAAAGGAAAGCTAAACTCAAGAGAATTATTTAAGGATTTCCCATATCAATCATTTATCATGTAGAGGTTCTGCCTATATTATTTAAACTTACAATATTCTGATCTATTTTTTGCATAATGTTACTGCTTACTATTTAGTTATTTGTTTTTAATGTTACTTTTTATTCTAATTATTATTAACTACTTTTTTATCTTGTAACTATTCATCAGTATATAACATTATTTTGCCATTTTTTGTCTACCATTTTTTCTTGTGTAAATATATGTATTGTAGGTATGTAAGTGTGTACTTTTCAGTGCTGGCCTGTTATAGGCCTTATACATTATTTTATTGAGAAATTTACTCCAATTCAATTTTTAATGCTTATAAAAGTTGATGCTGATAGTTTATAATTAAAAATAATATTTCTAGCAAACCATATGAAATAGTAAATGCTTTTTTAATATAAATGACGTAAGTTTGGTAAAATATGTCTTGCAATAAATAAGATCAACATTGTTTTAAACAGGTTAACCAACATAATTCTGTAGCTAAACATATTAATTAATACGAATTTTAAATATCTTAAGTTTGAAAACATTTAACATAATAATATATTCTTGATATTACATTTTTAATTTAACATAAATTATTATTTTAGAAAGGTACTAGGTAAAAATAGTAAAAAGAATCATTCAATTATTTAGTAATCTTCTTAGCTATTTTTATTTTCATTGCTTTGTTATGGCAACACAAGCAAACAACTTCAAGTATAATTCAAAATGG
The DNA here is from genome assembly GCA_902151425.1 of Timema shepardi. Taxonomy (NCBI): domain Eukaryota; kingdom Metazoa; phylum Arthropoda; class Insecta; order Phasmatodea; family Timematidae; genus Timema; species Timema shepardi. The sequence goes on along the minus strand of CABFVX010002907.1, from coordinate 23,637 downwards.
ACGACAATATTGAATAAATCTACTGGCCTAAATGGGTTTTTAAAGCTCTTACGTTATTAATGTGAAAATTGAAATTAATTTTTAATAATTTGATAAGCAACCGAATGATTTATAAGTGGGAATGCTGATATTATATCCATTAAATAGACTATGCATACTATTGTGTTTTAAAAATTGATTATTAAGTACATCAAGTGGAAGCTCGAAAATGATGAACCTGCAAAACTTCCAATCTCGATCTCGAGCTTAAGCGACCAGCTTGGCTCGACGCTCAGAATACGAGTACTCGCAGAGCCCTACTAACAGCATACTTCACATACAGCATTCACACAAGTAAAGAGAGGAATAAATAAGGCGTCAGTCATCACTAGACTCACAATACAACACATAAATACATACAACAACCATTATCCAGACATGTTTGGAGAAACGTAAACAATGAGTTAGTCATCACCAGATTCACAATACAGCACTAAAATAGACTTATACATCAAGCTCACATTTACCTAGTTTATAAATTTGTCATGCTTGAGCATAAACTTGTATTAATGGCTTTAAACTTGAGATCATGCAGAACCCTAATTCTATGTCATTTCTGGCTCACAGGGAATTGGTTATATTGAATCGAGACATGATAAAAGGAACAAGCTCTGAGATGAAAGGTTGCGAGAAGGCCCTGAACGTGCAAGGGCTCAGGGGGATTGAGCGGCGAGGAGCCTTGCTGAGCTACTACTGCGCTACTGGGAAGGCTAAACTCCCAGCCATTGTGTGAGTTCACCCAGTTCCTATTGGTTGGTTTTTATAACATTTTGGTGTTTTGAAACTCGCTCTAGAAGTATTTTCTGAAATTTTACCAAGACTTATATTTGATTAAAAATTTCAAAAAAGGAATTCAAAATGTTTAAACTAGATCCAAAATTTAAAATTAAATTTGATCCAAGATTAGAAATGGATAACATTTAATTTGAAATTAAAATTCAAACTATTTATAATTCAAATTTTTATTGAAACTAACATCAATCTATTGTAAAAATAAAAATCATCAATTTAATCATAACATCTATTGTTAAACTGTCACATCTACACTTGATTTTAATTAGAGATGTCATGATACCTGTTTTTCTCAATTCCAATTCCAATTCTTAATTTCAACCTCAATTTTTCAATTCTCGATTCCGATTCTTAAACATTTTTTTTCCATACTATTCAAACTAATAAAATAATTAGGAATAACATTATAGTAGACATGTATTATTACCTACAAATGAAGCCTCATTGAATCAAACATTTGTAAAAAAAAAGGTATAATAAACAGTTGTTGAGAACACAAGTCTATTCAATTCACCAACTAGGATCGTTAAATGAATGTGCACTGTTTTGAATTAATGACATTGGAAAAAAGAAAATTAAATTACTGTACTGGTGCAACTTAAAATACTTAAGTAGGGCTACTTGAAAATAAACCTTTTTCTGTAACTATTATTTGTCAAATAAAAAAGATTAGCTTTGTAAAACCAGTCTAAAATTATTTGTTTAGATATTTAATAATAATTGTTATTGTACATAAAATATAATGTACCTGATTCCCTACTCTCCCCTCAATGCGAAACTTGGACTCGACCATTCCATTTCAACCAACACATGGTCTCTTGAAACTTTAATCTCACTATCTTATAAATATTTATGAAACACAAGAAAAGTCTTCAAAACTGAAAATCAAAACAAAAAAATTTCTATACACTCTAAATTAATACAACAAATTGTGGATTTTATAACATGAACACATTTCACATATTACACAGATATAAAGTTTTCCGCCATAACTGATCCTACACACGTTAGCTCGCCAGAAATTAGTGATTGTTTTGGCAACCATATATCGGACTATGCTCTGAATTAAAATAAATATAATGTTTTCTACTCAATTTTTATTTAACTTGTCTTATTCAAAAAGCTAAATAAAACATTGAAAATGGAAAAGTGACAGCGAATATGATTACAAGAGAGGCGCCATCTTAATTTGATCGAAATATCGTAACTCTTGAGATAACATTTTGTGATCTATCAATTAATGATAGATATATCGATATATTACAGAAAATTGCCATCCTTAGTCTACATATTATATATATTGATTGTTTGTTTAAAATTGATTCATGTATTCTGACAGTCTCACTTAACTTTTACTTTAAAAAAAGTGTGTCAAAGTTGTTAAATTTTTACCTCTTGTTACTGTCATAATGTCAGTTCCTATTATATTTGAGACCATTTATTTTTCATTCAGAACACCTCAAAATGTTAGGGTTGTATTATATTCAGGGAAATGTGGTATTATTTACAATTTTTGCGGCATTTAAGTGAAACGTCAAACTTATATGAGAGATAATTGATTATTATCTATTATGAATGTTGCCGATTTGTTTGGTTGCCAGTTTTATTGAGAGCTAAGAATCGAAGTAGCGAGAATCATAATGTTAAGCTTGATTCTTGATTCTTTCGATACTAGTAAGAATTAAGGACATCGATGTATTGAGGAATTGAGTTTGACAGCCCTAATTTTAAAGAATAAACTTAGCTGTGATAGATTCAAGGGAAGCTATAACTGGGTAAGATTCAGGGATGCTATACCCCATCTACGGTAGGAGAGGTGCTAAGTAACAGCAAGCAGAATGTTTTTTATTGCAGTCATTAGTTGAAATTAACTAATATCACCATATTCAGAAATAGTTATTTTCTTAGTAATACTATATTATCAATAATCATTTTTCAATAGTTTGACATTAGCTGCTTTCAGCTAATGTTTGCAACAAAAACCCTTCTAATAGTTGTCATCACCTCTCCTACAGTAAATAGGGTATAAAATAGAGGAAGTTAAAACTACCAGTGACCCAGAATAAGCTAAAACTAGGACAGTTTAAGGAGAGCTGAAACTGGGGATAATACAAGGGGTTCTAAAACCAAAGAACTATTGAAGGTTCCAAAACTACATAATGGCTAAAGTACTTATCTTTATTTCAATATTTAATTCAGGTGTTCTTAACCTGTGGGTCGCTATGACTCTTGGGGCGGGTTCCCAAAAGAAATTAAAATTTGAAAAATTTTTCAACAAATCACTGAATTTAAAATTATAAACCTTTTCAGGACTATGTTCCTACAAGAGTTAGTAGGCTTACCCAACATAATAATAATTATTATTAATGGAGCTGTTTTACATTACTGTATTTAATTTACTAAATTTAATGCTGGAAATAATTTCTTAGTTCTATTATTACATTTTATAACTACAGTAGAGTATCAGAAACCCGACACTCGATAACTCAACATTCTGTTTAACTCGACACGCGCACATGCACAGAGCTGTTGGCGCCAGTCATCACAATCCAAGCTCATTCAACTGTAAGCCCTCTTTGATTGTGTATCATGCTGTGGTGGTTTTACAAGTGATGTGTTAGTTTTCTGATTCAGTAACATGTTATTCAAAGCAATATAATATTGTATGTGCAGTACTGTACTGCATTTCTGTATATTACACATATGCATATACACCATAATATTAATACATAATATATTGTACTGTACATATATTACTGTTACTATACCATACAATACTACAGTACGGTACAACTGTACCTATAATATTCGATACTGTACTGTGATTCATCCTTGTTTAGTAAACATGCATTTTATGCATATGTTCCTTCATAAAACTTGACACATTTCATTAAGGCCATACGTCCAGAAAAAAAAAATTTCGTCATTCAAAAGAGTTTTATTATATGAAATGTTACACACTAAAAATTTATTTTTAACTATTTTTATTCAAGAGCTATGAGGGTAAGAAGCTTCAATTTTTACGCTTTGCAAATCTAGTTTTAAGCCACACTTTTTGGAATAAAATTTTGAAAATTAAAATTTAGTATCTTTAATACTATACCTATTTGATAAAGCTGGGATTTTACCATAGGTATAAGCATACTCTATATAAATATACTTAAAGTTCCCTTAAAATCAACACATTTCAACAATTATTTATTAATACTAATTCATCTATAAATATTAAATATTAGTATTCATGTGATTTATAGATGTGTATACTAAAGATAAAAAAATAATCAGATTTAAATATGCAAAGTTTTACTGAATAACTTGATTTACGTATGACATAAAAATATG
>CABFVX010002907.1:0-14681 GCA_902151425.1 Timema shepardi | reverse complement strand
GTGGTTCTACCGTAAAGTTTCCCCCAATATAATAAGCTTATCATTTTTGGGTTTATCAAAACGGAACAAACGAACCTCTTCGCAGAACAATCCAGAACAAAGATGTAATCATAAAAACTTTTCATAATGATAGACCAAATACGGACTTAATTGAAGGATATCCAGCCAGAAATGTAATCGAAGACCACTCTACTGAATGTATTGCTCTTTTTGCAAGCTAATCAACACATCCCAGCCCTTGCTACTATGATGTTTCATCCCTGACCAGCCAACGAAATTATCAAACCATAAGTTCAAACAGTTGACCCACGGAGTATCAGCTTACGTCTGTACCTCTGTGCCGACACAACAAGGCTGCTTGGCGTATACTACCATAATAAAGCTGAAGTCATGTATCCTTGCGAAGCTCTAGAGTTGCCAGTGGTAGTAATGCCCTTAACTCGCCACCATCTCAGTCCACATTAGGTCGAGTTTCCGAGACTCTACTGTACTTATTAGAAAATATTATGTCATATTATAATTATTATAATAATAAATAACTACCACACTTATTTATATCCATACATTAGCACTGTTTGGCTTCAAAACAGACCATGGACTGCAAAGATGACCATATCTAGTTGATTTTGGCTCTTGGCCAAAAAATTTTAGTAATGCCTGACTTAGTTGATACTTATTAAAGTATTTTAAAATTAATTATGCTTATAAGGTCTAATGAATAAAATGTCTTTTACTGTTTTTATTCTTAAATTAATATATTCACTATGACAAACTATTTACAGATTTAAACATACAACAAACTTAACTATGAGAAAAGTAGTCATTTATCTTTAAAAAGGAAATATAGAAAAATGAAAAAGTGAGTAATATCTAAATATTACTCTAAAGTTTTTATTTATTTGTATAAGCAAACCTACTTTGCTGAACAAAATAAACACTAGTCATGTGCTCAATTATTGTTTTTTAATTTTTTACTTTATATTATTTTTTTATTATTCAAAAGAAAATAAACCAAATTATTGGTCTTGGCAACAAATAATCAGCATCACTATGATCAGCAAAATAGTAGGGGTCTGCGAGTTTGGATTTTTTCTTTAAGGTTGAATTTTTAAAAATCCCCTGAGTTTGAGTATAATTAAAATGTCCCCAGTCAAAACAAACATAAAATGGAAATAAAACATCTTAAAAATGTGAGATTTTAAAAATATATGAAAACGGCACATGTTTTTAAAGTAAGAATGACACTCATTTTTATAAATAGTAAAAATTTTTTTTAAATGTAAATATTGGTTCTTTAATCTAGAGATATATCTTTTTAAAAATAGTTTAAAAATAAGAACACTCAAAAAAATTATAGTAAAAAATTAATAAAAAACAGTGTTGACACTCATGTTCTTAAGACATTAAAACTAAACTAACCATTACAAAAAAGGTTAATAAAATTAACCTCATAATGAGCTAATACTTCTCCAAAATAAGCCTCTATAACTTTAACTGCCCTATAAGAAAATTGTATTAAACTTGGAAGAATGTATAATACAATTACCTCACAAAGCAAAAGAGGTTTTCCTTATAGAGATAAGAAAATTGTAAAAATCACAAATAGTTGGAAATTTTAAATGATTCATATTTTGTTTATTAATCCTTAATGTTTCATATTTAGTTTATTAGTCCTTAGTGTAATAATCATGCATGGTTACTTCTGTTCCAATTCTATTCCCTTATGTACAACTATCCATCTGTCTTATATGAGCTTTAAATATAAATTATTTTATCATGAAATATATTTAATTTCTATTTTTAATACTTATAAAAGTTAATGTACATACTTCAAATGAAAAATAAAATAGTTAAAATTATACTTATAGTAAAAATTTGAAATAGTAGATGCTTTGTTTTTTATTTAATGTGGTAAGTTGGGTACTGAGAATATTTATTTGCAATGTTGATCAACACTGGTTTTAGACAAGTTAATCAACATAATTAAATAACTAAATTGTAACTAATGCTAGCTTTGTGGTTAAGCACATTTAAAACATGTTTTAAATATCTTGACTTCGAAAACAATAGATTTGTATTCTCATTGATACATTTTTAATCCAACTGAAATTAACATTTTAGGAAGGGATTATGTAAATATTGTAAAAATATTGATTATTAAATTATTGAGTGATCTAATTAGCTATTTTGATTTTCCTTGTCATGACAATATAACTTTAATTGAGAATAATATAAAATATACGAAAATATTGAACAAGTTTACCTCTCAGAAGTAGTTTTAGAGCTCTTTGTTACTAAGGATTTTAACTTTATTTTAAAAGTTATGTATGTTCTTTCCTTGTAGGGATTACATCCGTGACTTGTTAGACACTGGTCGAAAGTTTATCTGTTTCGCTCACCACCAAATTGTGCTTGATGGAATATGCGAGGCCATAGAGGAAAGGAACTTGAGGTGAGCGACTTTTTCTTAACAGTTTATTTGTTGCCATCATTAGTTTGATGTCACTAAGACTCATTAATCTACTAATAACATTTTATAATTATGTATCTTTCTTCAATCATTTCACATTCTTTTGTTACTAGGGACTGGGATCAACCAATCCTATTGGAGTGTGAACCACTTTGTTTTGGCTATCCCCTAATTTCAGGACACAATAACTTGTATCCGGGTTGCTATAACTTTACCCAGGCCAAAAAAAACACTTAGGTTTTATTGAAATAACTATTAAAAAAACTTATTTTATTTTGTAAACAAAGCAATTGTGTGAATAATTTTTTTAAATGGTTAGCCCGGGGTTCCCTAAACTCGGCGACGTTGGATTTGGTCCGGGGTGTCACGGTTATAAGGAAAAACTAAAACTTATACTGTATGGTGAAATGTAAAATGCAAATTTTCAATATGTATATTCATACATATTTTAAAGAATGGACTAAATCATAAAATAGAACACATAATTTCTCTTGTGAAAACGCTCCCTTCATTTGAGTTCTGGATTCTAATGCTCCTTGAAAACTTGCCGTGACGTGCACAAATTTCTCCCCTACTGTCTAAAAACTGACTAAGCCAAGGTCAAGCATATTTTTAAATATTGGTTACAGAAACATTGCATGGAAAATCTGGCATGTAAAGGGTGGCACGGTATTATAAGGTTTGGAAACCCCTGGGTTAGCCTATTTCCCTTTTAATAACTTAAATATAATTAATTATTAAATAAATATGTAGGCCTAGCAGGTAGACTAGAGGTTGAATTAAACAGACTTAGCATAGACATAGATTAAATTAATATTATTGAATACTTTAAAGAAAATACACTTTCAATATTAACTCAAAACCTTCTCTTCTAAGTACTATACCTCTATAAGGAAAACCTCTTTTCGCTTTATCAGGTAATTGTATTATATTTGGAAGAAGGTACAGGAAAGGTGGATAGAAACATATAAAAGGAACGAACACAATATGGTTTTTACAATGAAAAGAACAACACAGTTCACACTTTACACTGCTGCCATTGGACAAAGAGGTGATGGTTGCCTCTTAAAGAAAATTGATCGCCCCCGTCCAATCCCCCGACCTAGGTTTCATTCTATCAGAACCCATCAGGGAGGAGTGTGAAACGCACAACGCAACTTCCTAAAAGAGTAAACCAAAGAAACACAAAAGGGAGAAAATTGGAAATAGTAAAGAATGATAGGACACATAGATAGGAACATGTAAAAGGTAAAACATAAAGGACAATATACCTTTTACATGTTCCTATCTATGTGTCCTATCATTCTTTACAATTTTCCATTTTCTCCCTTTTGTGTTTCTTTGGTTTACTCTTTTAGGAAGTTGCGTTGTGTGTTTCACACTCTTCCCCGATGAGTTCCAATAGAATGAAACCTAGGTTAGGAGATTGGGCTGTGACGATTGATTTTCTTTAAGAGGCAACCAATACCTCTTTGTCCAATGGCAGCAATGTAAAGTGTGAACTGTGTTCTCCTTTTCATTGAAAAAGCCATATTGTGTTTGTCCCTTTTATATGTTTCTATCCACCTTTCATATACCTTTTTCTTCTGAATACTATAGATTTTAATACCGTGATTAAATAAAACAAAAGTCTAGCATTTAGAATAATTTTGTTAGCTTTAGAAGAATTTTATTTACCATTGCTTATCGTTTGTATTTTATAAAAAAAGATTGGTTTTAGATGAGAAAGTGTTATTCTCCCTGTAAAGTAACAGTAAAGTAAAGAAGCAACAAATCAATACTGGTGCTGGCTTGCCAGTAACTTTATACATGGTCCCTCCTCCAGTCTTCTTGCTAATCCTTCTACATAGACACTTTTTGTTGTTGTTGAACCTGTTATCTAGCTTATGCTGAGATCACAATCAACTTAACTTTAACTTCGAGTTAACTTAATGTAAAAGATCTCCTCATGTTTTTAAATGGAAGCAATCACGATGCAGTTAACTTAACGTATAAGATGTTCTGGGAGGCAGGTCTTTTACTTTAAGTGAACATTACTTGAAGGGTATCATGTAATCGCCAGCCATTCATTATATGATTGATGTCAACAGTGCTATTTAGTAATTAATTTGTTAGTTTTAAGACCAAGGTATACTTTTTAGATTTAGTTCTAGTGATCAGACATTTAATAAGCACTAGCATCGTATCATTATAGAACAGACTTAATTAAAATATTGTAAAGAGGTTAAAATCACAAAGCTTTTATTATATAAAATTATCTAATGTATTGCTTTCAAAAAAGATCCTTGTTATTGAAATATAAATCAACTAACATAATCATGATTGTAAAAGCATTAAAATCTACTCATAAAAGTTTAATGATAAATATCCATAATATTGGTAGAAAACAGTAAACATTAAGTTACGTGAATTGTGATCACTAATTTATTTTCTTAAGTTAAGTTAACTTTAAGTGAATGTTACATTAAGTTAAAGTTCAGTTGATCTTGATCCCGCCATTGTTATGCAGTATTGTTGCCAAGAATTGCATTATTGCATTAAATAATATTGGAAGACTGTACAGCAAAGGTGATTTCTATCCACATTTCCTGACCTGTACCTTCTCCCAAATATATATTACTAAGTAAGTAACTAACTAATTAACTACCTCAAAAAAGCGAAAATAGGTTTTCCTTAAAGAGATATATTATTGCATTATTGTAATATATATTTGGAACAAGCTACAGGAAAGGTGGATAGAAAATAGACATTAAATTATTCACTAAAAAATACATAACTAGAATACTATTACAACAAACTAACATTCTTCCAGTCAACCTCAGTGGTCTCAGTGTAAATTGCTCACCTCATGATCTGTTTGTGGGTTCAAACCCAGCTGGGGTTGACAGATTTTTCTTGAATGACTAAAATATGTAGCACAACTTCCTTTGTATGGTAATAAAACTGTCGGTCCCATGTTGAGTGTGTAATATAAAAGAACCCTGGAAGGTATGTTAAAATACCTTACACGTAAAAATTAGTAGGCCCTTTCGCCCTCGCTCATAGAAATTATTGTGTACTGACATAAGTCATTTCAGATAGTGTTTTTGATAGTGTTTAACTTTGCTACTTGAGGAAATCTTTATCTCTAATATATTTATCACGTGTTTAATAATTTGAAATAAGCCTTAAGGTAAATAAAATTGAATGGTTTATTTTGTTTATAATGTTGGTTTTTCTGTTTATTATAAAATAAAATATCTAACGCAGAGTTAAATGATTTATGCTTACATGCAAGAGACTGTATTTAAATATTTTTGTTTCAACTATGAATTATATTTTCATGACTTGAGAATTTAAAATATTGTTTATCTATAAATTTTGAATTATCTGTGTAAAATATCTGCATGATAAAAAAACCAACTTTCCTCTGCCAATTGTGCCAATATCAGATCGGTTATTGGCATCGGCCCAGCCCTAGTAATAATCAACCTATTCTTATTCATCCACTTCAGTGCAGCTCTTATAAGGAGAATATAATGTTAGTGGTATGTTCTCAGCTACATCAGGATCGATGGCTCGACACCCTCAGAGGTGAGAAAGCAGCACTGTGATTTGTTCCAGTACAATGATGAGGTGATGGTTGCTGTGCTGTCCATCACTGCTGCCAACTCAGGCATCACACTCACCTCCGCTCATCTTGTTGTATTTGCGGAACTTTTCTGGAATCCAGGGGTTGGTAAAAATTACTTTTTTTTAAATATTATTTGTAATATTTAACTGGCACTTTCTAAACACAGAGATTATAATCAGCACACTACTTACAAACTAACTTAAGCAGGGAAGTATTCCTAATACAACACATAACTATTGTTATTTACTAATTGAATAGAACAGACAAGCATACAAACTAGTAATGGTGTGCGAAGCTTCGAAGGAAAGTCAAAGTTGAAGGTCAAATCTCCTTTGACTTTTACAATAACCTTCGCATATTCGAAAAATTTTAATGTTAGTCACTTGCCCTAGATCCTGACTCAAGCAGAGGATCGGGCCCACCGCCTGGGCCAGCAGGATAGTGTTTTGGTTCGCTACCTAGTTGCCAGGGGCACCGCCGACGACCACTTATGGCCCCTCATACAGGCAAAACTGGATGTCTTGAATAAGGCTGGACTAAGCAAGGACAACTTCCTCAACTCTCACTCCACTGAGATGAAGGTTTGTGTACCCTCAGGAGGTTTTTGAAAGTTTTTACATGCATGGGTGTGAAAAAATTATGTCTTAGGTTAATACACTAAACTATAGTCACATTTTAGAAAACTTGAAGCAAGATAAATCTTATGTTTAACAGCACACACACACACACATTTATATTGTGATAACATTTCAAGTTGTTTCTTTAACTTTAAAAAAATACATTTCTAGTGGTGAACAGAATGCAAAATTTCATTTTGTTAATTTGTATCAACCTACTGTCAACAATAGCTCTTTTTATTCATGCTTTTAAAAGGTTGTATAGTATTTCCTTCTTAATGTATCTCAAGTGTGATCAAGTTAAATGCTGTGTTAGGACATACAATTAATTGTTTTTGGTAATTATCTCAACACCTTTTCCTCTATAACTAAATGTATAGTTTAAACCGGTGAAAGTTAAAAACAAACTATTATACAGCTTTCTGTAAATTTTCCTCTATATTTTTAAGTTTTGCTCCACTTATCATATAAATGAGTAACCTTCATACACTCCTTACATAGTGGCCACATTTGGGGAAAAAAACTAAATCAATTTATATAACATTTTCTTCCCATAGAAAATTTTAAAGTGGCTGAAAAAAATATTTTAATTAGAGTCTTCAAATAACATTTTTTTTCTTTTTGTGAAATCTCTTTTAGAGCCGACAACAAAAGTCTTTGTTTGATTTCTTCGAAGAGTTGATAGAGGATGAGGAAAACCGACCAACTGGACCACAGTTTGAGACTAACCAACCAGCTCCAAGAGAGGAAGACAACTCCGCAGAACTATGGGAAGTAGACGAAGAGAACCTTTTGGCAAAAATTGACCTTGAACAGATAGTGCAAATAGAAAGCAAAAAGAGGCGAATGAATGAATCAGCTACACAAAAATACTTCTAGTGTCTTCTTGGTGCGTTTTTCTCCAGTGTCATTGCATATCTGGGTTGATTGCATTTTTAATTATTGTATTGTATTTATTGTATGATAAGAATTGGACACCTTAATCTATTTTAAATGCATTTTTGTATATTAACTTTCTTGTCACATCAAACACATTTTATGTAATACATTTGTAGGATTTTTTGATAACATTAGAATATGTTTTGGTTTTAATTGTGAACTTTAAGGCCTACAGTTTTCTGGTATGCATCCAGGCCTTGCTCTTCTATCCTCTATTCAATGTTTAATCTCATATGGCCATTTGGTGCCTTTTTTCCTTTGACTAGAATATACCTGAAAGAGGTAAGGTGTAATAAGGTGTACTGGATAGAACTATTTCAAGTTAGGGATAGGTGGCGTACTTTTTTAAGTGTGTCCATGAACTTTCGAGTTCTTAGTGCCATTAAGTAAGGTTTTTTTTAATATTCTTATATCTAGGGGTCTGTGAGTTCAAGTCTTTTAATTTAGATGAATCTTGAGCGAAAAACTTGAAATAGTTAACAAGATCGTAAAGCAACGAATAAATACAGAAAAAAAAATCTTAAAACTAAAAAATTAATTGTAAATTGTGTTTTCCACACTGTAGTAGGCCTAAAAGACAACCGACACTGTCATGTGATTTATAGAAGGAATGCTGTAATGGTGGTGGCACATTGTCATTGGTTGATTTCTAACCACTCCCTATTGACCTTTATCGTTCCACCATCTAAATCGCAGTTGATATCCTCGATCCATTCGTAAAAAGAATCGACAAGATGGCGTACCTAAACATTACAACTAACGAAATGTATAGTTTTAACGCCAATGCGAATTGTAAAAGAAGAAGTAACTAGTCATGACTAGTCATGTACCATGCATTCTCATAACACTCTAAACATGCAAATACAATTACACCTTGTTATTCATGATATTTCCCAAAGCGTTCGGAAAAATCTATCGAATAGCTACTATCAATATATCACTATGAAGTACTGCAGCAAACCCGATAGAGCGATACTTTTTAACAACCTCACAACTTCACTAGTTGTTGATAAATTAGCATGGCGATGCTTGGCATATTATGAGTTGTGTGTTCTAAAACTTATTATTTCCAAATTTTGTTTATTTTAATTCCAGAAAGGTCAAAGTCAAAGTAACTTAAAGCCAGTGGGTGACCACTATTATAGTAATTGATTCTTCTATGTGATAATGATGTTACTAAGAATAAAATATGAATTGCAGCAATGAAAATTTAATCAATCTAAAGTATATGAATAATATTGATGCGATAGTATTATTTTAATTTTTATTGTTGGTGACTAAATATTGACTACTCTAAAAATTAATAAAGAGTTTTTCTCTCAATTTCAAGTTCTCAAAATAGGTATCGTCTTATTTTTGAGCCGTCCTATATTCGGGTAAATGCGGTATGTTTATAAGAAACCAATATGGTATGTATTATTTTTAACTTTATTTTAACTAGTTAAAATCTATTTACTTGGTGTTGGCCACCTACCAGAGAGTGAAGTTAGAACATTCATCACCAGACACACAATACAAGGAAAAGAAATAACCTTTTTCAAGAAGCTCAGAAATTGTGAGCCCATCAATCTGTCGATCCAGCTCCTGATCTCTCAGATCCCTATTTATATCTCATTTTAGGGACATAGAGATATTTTGAAATGTGTTTTTACAAACGCTTACTTAGCACATTAAAATGAATACTAAAATATTTTTAAATTTTATCGTAGCTTTTTTTGAATGTATTATACATAAAATAAAACTAAACAGAAATTTTTCACGAAATTGATAATGTGGTCTCTCCATTCTAAATAATAATAAATTATAATGATTTTAATGAAAACTAAAGATATCCAAACTAAATCCATTTTTACTCATTAGCAGATTTTTTCCCCCCCTTCACTGTCTCTTACTACCTGTTTGTGTTATACGCTCATATACTTATTATGCTATTGGATCTAGAGATTAGGAAGGTTATGGTTAGAGGAAGTATACCAGCATTTGCGTGGAAGAAAATTGGAAAACCATTTTGGAAAAACCACCACCTCCAGCACACCCAATCGAGATTTGAACCTTGATATCCCTGTTATCGACAGTTTAGTGTACTAAGAGAGTAGTGGGTTAGACCATGCAACCGCTGAAGTGGGTGATATAATTGTTATTTGAATGAAACTACCAGAATTAATAGTAATTGGCCTAACTGCACTATTATAATTTTCTTCTTAATATTCATATAACTATTTAAAGTTGCCATACAATGACAAATATTTCCCTCACTAAAACCCATTATTAAAAGATAAGTAAAATATATGTTTGATCTGGTTATTATGGCAGTCAATTATTGTGACCAAAGGCAAATAGTTCTGTACCTTCTTCCAAATATAATATAATACAACTAATTACCTCATAAAGTGAAAAGAGATCTTCCTTATAGAGAGATATTTTATATATATATAATTTAGCCATAATTTTTAATACATATTATACTATTTAAGATTGCGTGGATTTTTTTGTCATTTCTAGGTGAAAAATTTATTTTATTTACCAAATTTTTACTTGGTGAAATCCAATCATTTTATTTACCACAATCAGGGTCTACTTATTTCTGAACTGGAATAGTTTAACATTTTAATCTAGCCAAGACTTTTAAACTTGTTTGAAATTACCGAAAATTAAAAGCTTAGGAGCCCTGCCTACTTATGAAAATTTAGTAGAGCAATCAACAATATATTTAACTAGAGTTGGGTCGAATGCACTATTTTACAAATCGAATTTCCGTTCTAATCTGAATCTTGGAAAAAAATTGTGAAAATGTAAGGAAATACATAACAGAATGATAGAAATAAAAAGTAAATAATTAATGATAACATTCTTTCTTATAATCCAGTCACTACAATTATAATTAGTTCTTAACCACCAATAACCAGTATAAGAGCTCTAAAACAAATTTCAATCTAATTTTTTTTTTAAGGATTCGAGCGCCATTCCATATTTTCACACATTCAATGTCAAAGAAGACTCATCTGGTTGAGAGTAAATTAAGGGTCTGACAATCTATTATGTTTTTTACATTTTTTGTTTGGATACTATTTACTGCATAGATTGCATCTCTCGGACCAGATAGATACAAAAGCCAGGTAGTAAGGTAGGTCAGGGACTTGTTTAGTTTAGTAATGAGTTTATGAGAACGTTCCCAAGCTCTTGAGCTGTGAAAGTTTGTAGTCTTATTTATTCAAATATTTGACTTTTATGGTAGTTGACCATTTAGCACTGATCATGACTCCACATTTAAGGCAACTGGTTTGTGGATTTTTTTTTGTTTTCCTGGTTTTTTTTATAAGTTCTTCCAGATTTTATTGAATAGAGATTGTTTTTAAATACAATACAATTTATATTTTAACTTTTCTTGTATCTCACTAAATTAAATGGCGATTTCCTCTAGAATATAGACCAAAGTACAGTATTCAATATTCATACACAGGTTACTAGACAAGAATTAACATTTCTTTAACAACAACAAAAAACAACAAAAAAGGAATTTTTGGTTATTTTGTTTTGAACAAGAGTTCAACTTTTGATTTTTTTAAATTATTGTTTAGTTTTATCAACTTTAATTCATCTACTTGTATTGTTCATTTGTGTACATATACCTAGTTATGTCTTAAAAGTAAAATTCAGTAAATAAAGTGTCTTAAATAGGATGAAAATTGTCTAAGTGTGCTCACAAGGGTGAAAACTCTTTGAACAAACACACACACTGACATTCACCAAAATTTGATGTTCGACGCCTCATAGAAGTTTGTCTTTCATAAGAATATTCCATTAGGCATATGCAAAAATGGTTGTGTTTTGTTTCTTTTTACCCATGTGTCTACATTATTCTATCATATTTATTTTATTTACCGAAAATACTAAATGTCTTATGATTTTGAAATATACAAAAACATTGTACAGTAATGTAATGAAAGTGATTAGAAAGGCCAACCTAAAAGTATAACTGTTGGGTTAGGCCTTGGTAAAAACTAATAAACCTCTCTTTTCATTTCTTCATAACACTTTTATTGCTTACATCTTTTCATCACATTATTCTAACTTGCAGGATTACACATACTTTTGAAGCTCCTGGACTGTTCCTTTAACTTATGGAAAAACAAATAAAATGGCAGTTGAATTTTAGTGTAACTTTGTGGGAAAGAGTTATGAAAAGATGTAAGTGTGAAGAAGAGAAGAAAGAAGTTTGTTTATAATCATCATCATCATCATCATCAACTCCAGCCTGTGGCTATGTTAGGTTAGTAAAAGGCCTCTATCTTCCTCTATCCTTCCACCATTCTTCCTACTTTAATTTCTTCCATTTTTCTCCTCTCACTTGAACATTTTATGTTATCTGCTCCTCCCATCTCTTTCTTGGCCTTCTTTGCAGTATTTTTCCTACATCCTTCATTTCCAACATTTTCTTTGGCACCCTCTCTATTTCCATCCTTATTACATGCCCATACCATCTCAGTCTTGTTTCCTCTATTATCGCATGCACTCCCTGTACTTCCACTCTTTCCCGGCTAACTTCATTTCTAATCTTGTTTCTCCTCATGACAGCTAACATTTCCTAGTCTCTCTTACATTTATTGTCCATGTTTCTGCTGCATTTATCATAACCATTTCCATTACCCTTACAAATAGCAATGGTGAAAGGGCACTCCATTGCTTCACTCTAATTTTTATTTGGAAGTACTCCATCCTCCCACTCTCAGTCTTAACACAACTCCTGTTATCCTCATACATGCTATTCACTCTCATTACTTCTCCTCTTTCCACTTTGGCCTCCTCCATCGCTTTCCAAACTTTATTTGTATCCACGCTACCATATGCCTTCTCCACATCCATAAATACCATTACCAAGCATTTCCCATAGTCATACCTTCTGTACATCAGCATGTCGTATGGCAAAGATTAAGTCTATTGTAGACCTCTGATCCCTAAAATTTGTGCTGTTTCCTCTCTCCCCCTTCCTTTCATTTTATTTCTTATTCTCTTTTCCAGTATCTGCTCATATATTTTTGTACAGTAGCACATCAGCGTTACCCCTCTATAATTTATACACCTCATCTAGTCTCCTTTCTTGAAAATAGGTATTATAACGCTTTTTTTCAAGTCTTCATGTACCTTGTTCGTCTTCCAAACTACTCTCAGCACCCTGTAAAGTCATTGTTTACACTAACCTTCCATGTTGGCTTACCTACTAAAAAAAAGTTTGTAACTAAAAATACACATATTTTAAAAAACTTATTTTTTTAAAGAATGTATGCAAGTTGAAGTCAACCTATCTCATATATAAATAAACTTGCACTTAAGATAAATACCATGTAGCTTACATTTTTACTTATACCATCCAATTTTGTGATCATAGTGACTTGATTAAATTTATAAGCCATGTGAGACTAATGGTTTTTTGAAATTGTTCTTAATTTTATTTAAAGAATACATAGGCGTTTTAATTACTAGTACCTGTATGTATTATCTGTGAATTGTACAAAATACGTTTTTATACTGTAATAAATAGAATTATGTAAAGTTACTATTTACTTATTGTTGAAATGAATTGGCTGCACTTTTGATTCCATCATAACCCTTGGTTTTTTTTTTAGGAAGCGGCCATTAACTCTTTGTTTAGTAGTAGCTTTGTTCTTCTTTTCATGGCTATAACCACCAGAGACATAACAGTTTCTTAGGCTACAAGCACTAAAGACATAGCAGAGTCTTAGGCTATAACCACCAAAGCCATAGCCGTGTTTTAGGTTCTACTCACAGGAGATATAGCATTGTCTTAAGCTATAACCACCAGAGACACAGCAGTGTTTCAACCTTTACCCACCAGAGACCTAGAAATGTAATAAGCTATAACCACCAGAGACATTGCTGTCTCTTAGGCTCTACCCACCAGAAACATAAGTGGGTCTTTGGCTATAACCACCAGAGGTATAGAGGTATCTTAGGTTCTACTCACTAGAGACATAACAGTGTCTTAGGCTATAGCCACCAGAGACGTAGCAGTGTCTTAGGTTATAACCACAAGAGACCTAGCGTCCCCCACTTCAAGTTTGTAAACATCTATTGTCTGAAAAGCAAGAGAATAGTTCAAGGACGTTTACTCAGAAAGACAGCACAAAAATAAAATATAAGATGTTATTTAAGTAAGTCAAACCCGGTATTACAACTACAAAATCTTTGTCTAAAAATATAAATTTTGTCAATTTATATTAATATTATATGAATTAAATGTAATTAATAAAAGGAAATTTCTATAGCTTAGATTAAAGGAGGAAAGTATGCTTTTAAGGAAGGGGCATGATCCCTTGGAAGCGTGTGATAGATGCTTAGGTGGGAGGGGGGTGGGGTTACATTTTATCAACTGGAGGGTGAAATTAAAGTGTGAGTAAATTCTAAAAGTAGGCCATAAATTTTGTTAATTGTAAACCATTATTTAGTACCAATTTTCAGTTTGAGACAAATTTTGGAGGTTTGGCTAATTATTTAGGTAATTAGGATCAAACTTAATTATTAGACGATCTTGAAAATCAGAATTTATGTATCATTTCACCAATGGTGAATTTTATGATCGACAGTTAAAATACGAATCTGAATATTTATGTGGGGTGTTATTTTAATTTTAATTAAGAAGATTTTAAACCATAAAGTATTGGTTGAGACATTAACGGAATCACAGAGTGAGCTGATGAGCTAAAAAGTAAAGTTTAAGGTACCATCTAAAAAAATTAATTTAGGTAGACACTTATGTGTATTTGTCACTATAATAATTAAGATAAGTGGAAACATTAAAAAGGCCATATGTGTTGTTTTAAAGCATTTTTTATATGGGTTTAAGGTATAGGCCTTGTAGCATTGGACTTATAAGTGAGACGTTAAAAAACAAAACTATAGAAGAAACTTACCGCATTCACCTGTCGACGGGGCCTGCATGGAACAACGGCTCAAGTCCTCCGGACGAACCTTCACTGTCCCGGGCTAACAAAACACTAAAAGCGCGTGAGGTCTGGCAATCTAA
>CABFVX010002906.1:70959-100213 GCA_902151425.1 Timema shepardi | reverse complement strand
GTTGGTGAGCCTTGGTGAGTTAGACAACCTCCATATTACTAGGTTGTAGTGTGTTGCATATTCTTTGTTTGGAACATCGTTACAAGATAGTGCTGCTCTCTAGTAAGCACGGAGTTTCTGCTGCTATCAGACAAGGGGCACCGCAATTAAATTGATACAATTCATGATTTTTCGGATATAATGCAAATATTTATAGTGGATACAAATCAGACTTTATTTGCGGTGCTTGTTTAAGAAAATTTCTAAATGGATACAATTCATTTGTCTCGAATTTCTGGCTGAAAATCTTTCCAAGTACTTCCCTTCTTTGTCATTGGAAGAGTATGATTGGGTGAGGAAACCTTTCAGATTCTCCAAGCAGTTCAGAAAATTTACTCAGGAAGAACAACTATTGGCTGAACGGAAGTATGATCTCACACTAAAAATTAAATTTAATGAACTGTCATTAGATATGTTTTGGATATCAATGAAAACAGTTTCCTGCCATTTCCCAGATAGATTTAACCATATTGCTACAATTCTCAACATTGTGCTTGTGTGAGGAAACAATTTCATGTTTAACAAATATAAAAACCAAACAGAGGAATTTACATGTTTGTGGAAGAACTTTGTGTGTACCTATCAAAAATATGACGAATTAAGTTGTGTTCAAAAAAGCAAGCCCAAGTTTCACATTAAATTGACAGTAGGAATCACTGTTATTTGAAACTTGTATTATTTTCAGTTGTGAAATAATAATAAAACAACAAACTATAACTAATTTTTTTGTTAGCAAGTTTATAAAAAAAAAATAACACAAACCGATGGCAAAATATATACACCCAGTTTGTTTATAACCAGTAAGCAAAATGTAAACTGAAAATGTTTTGTAATTTTTTTTATGAACAGTTAAATTAGTAAGCTAAATATTAATAGGCAGTAAATTACTCGTGTAATACCTTGTTCAAAAGTATGATTGAATTAGTATTTACTACTAGCCCTACTGCTGTACATGTCTAATTAATTTAACCCTGTCGAATCTATTATGTCAGCCAGGTAGGGGTTCCTCCAGATTTTTTGAAATAACTCAAGTGTTCCTCCAAACAAAGAAGGTTGGGAATCATTGACCTAAATGTTTTGGTATATTGTTTTTTATAGTTTTAAAAATGAACTTTTTGCTTGCGCTGGTAGGCATATTTTTCTTTAATACGCGTCCTTTACAATTACCTTGCCCATTGCCCACCCCAACACTACCACAACCTAGCAATAAGATGCAAAATAAAAATACATTTGTCACTGCCCTCACCCTCCACATTCATTAGTCTAAAAAAAAAATCAAATATTCCACCTGGGGGGAGGGGGTTATGTGGCCAACTCACATGGAATTTCAGTTCATCACTCAGCCGACCAAATATAAAACTTATTCTTAACACCCTGTCTTACTACACGTTTGAGTTGTATATCTATGTTATAATTACACCAATGGTTTTAGGTATTAGCAAAGTTAGATTTAAAGGAAGTATACCCACATTTGCATGAAACAAAATCAAGTTAAAAGCACCATCTGTACACCCGACCCAGATTCAAACTGCAATCTTCCTGTTATCAGCAACCTAGTCGAGTAGAGCCTTAAACCTTGTAGACACACATATCAGTTTACTAAATTCACAAACTAAAACATACATTTTCTTCAAAAGCCAATATAAATCTAAAAGATTTTGTATATGCATGTTTCACCCCTCAACAAAAAATAAAAATTATGGGTTCAGCTGTTTTTAATCATAATTGTTTAGAGCTGTGTAAGAGGTGTAAATAAATAAAAATACAATTTCCTCAAAGGTAAAATCATTTTCTATATTTTTTTTTAGTTTTACATGTTTTCATAAATATCACAGATATAGTGCTACATCTAAGCACCATATGACAATCTCTTTCAGTTCCATCACAATAATTCTTACTCTGATGCAATTCATATAAAAAAGATTGTAGCCAAGACCAGATGTTCCAATCGAGGCTACAAGATAACCTAGCCAAGTAGTTTCTCTAGTTCCCGTCTCTGTAAAATACACCTTACACAACTAGTGAGAAGATTATTTTTATTTTTTATTAACAATCAATTTTCTACTAACAATGGACTGGCATGATAGTAGCTAATGTTAGGAAACAAACACTGAACAACTAGTTATTCTAAACAATGTATACTATACTATGATAGTATCATTGCAACTATTCAGTCATCAAACTTCCCAACAATATCACTCATTATAATTCAGTCTCAAAAAGCTATCCTTTACCAATTATTGATCACTACCATTGATAAATATACAACATTTCTCATGTCATTTCAAAATTATTCCTCTCTCTAATCTCTTGGCGAGACAGGTTATCTTCTTTCAGCTATCCCGACTTTATGACTTTATCAGTCCAGTAAACAAACATTACCACTCCATAAATTAACAGTAGTTTACTTTAAACTGCCCCAAGATTTATACTTTTCCTACTAACAAAAGCCGTTCTTACCAAGTTTTTAATGATTATTTTTTCAAGGTAAATTTAAATAAGCCTTGCCACAAAGTTTATTTTGGTGCATCCAATTTTGCCAACTGTCTAGGATAATATTTTCTTTTGAAAATTTAAACAGAAAAATTTTAACTCTGCATTATTTAGCAATATTAAGGCATCTGAAAGGACACAAAAACTTTTTAGGTGGTTGTAAAATGTGTTCAATAAATAACATTGTAAGGATGTCTTTTTTTTAGTTTATCAAAAACTATTTTATGAAATAAAAAAAATCTAGAAATACCACTGGAATTCCTTATTCCGTCATCTCGCTTAGAAAATTAAAAAAGTAACAAACTTTTCATCAGTCATCGTTCTGATGGCCTACTTACTACCTTAGCACACTCACACTTACACACATATTTAAAGATTCACTTAACTGGACCTTAACAGGCATTCGGCATAAAATCATTAAAAATTCAGACTAAACAGGAAGAAATATTATGAATATAAAACAAGTTCTGCATCGTTAAGTAAAATTATTTTAATTTTCCAAATTAAAGATTAATGGCAACTCAAATTCACTTATGTGTTACAACTGACGATGCATGAATTTGACTTTAAAAAAAACATCCTTTAAATATTTTATTTTCCTGTAAATCTGAATTTGTAATGTTTTACCATTTGTTTAATACATATTTCTTAAAGTATTCCAGCATACATGAAACCTTACAAAAATTATAGTTTGGTTTAAAATATGATCAAAAATCAAATCCTAGAATTTTGATCATTTCAACGGGCCCATAGAGGGAATTATAATATTTCAGTTGCTAAGAAATGTATGACTTTTAAAAACATATCTCTAGTAGATCCAATAAGTTATATTTTTATGTTTCATAATTATGTTAGAAGACCCTAAACAATTTATTTTGAATAATAATTTGGAAGTTTAAATCTTAAGACCTGTTTTTTATATTTTCCCTATTTGATGCCCACAATGGCCTTAACAAATTATTCAATGGAGGACTAGAAATACAAGTGTTTATAAAACTTTGCAACATTACAGCACAAAAAATAGGTTCCTCCATGCTACATTTTAAAAAACCGATATTTAGTGACATTTAAAAAAAATATTTATGCACAAGATTTATATAAACTAAATTCAAAAATAACAATAGAATTAAAATTAATCTAGAGCACAAAATAAAGAGTGTAAAGTTTGTTCAAAACCCAATACTAAAGAACTTACAAATAAATATTTGCTTCTAACAAGTGAAATTTAAATTCTTTTTTTAACATAAGAGGTGTACTGATGAATAGGGCAAGGGTTATCGGTCCATAGTTGGATATTAATGAGTAAAATCAGAAGGTAGCAAATGGCCCGAGTCAATTGACTATGAAAGGAGGATACACATTAAATTTTGGACCAAAAGTTGAGATTTAAAAAAACTTTAGTATTTTTTCACTCACATCAAGCCTCCTATACTTAATTCAAATGTGTTCCTTTTGTATTTATATTTTCCTGGTTTAATAGGCCTTACTTGCATGTGTCTTTCTTTCAATACAATATTGATTATAGTAGAGGAAACAAGACTTGTTCAGCCATTTTTGTTCCTATCCCTATTTCCTGTAACTTCTTCCAAAGGTAACTCAAAAAGTGAAGATATAGTGAAAATATATCTTTTCCTTTTAATGCCTTTGGAAATTCATAACAATTTAATAAATTAGTACACCTCTTGCACTTCCCATCCCAATAAAATTGCTGTCAATTAAAATACAAAATAGATTTATTTTCATTAGTTTTTCTAATGTTTCTTTTCATTAATCAAAATATTTTAATAAGTTGTCACTTTGATAGCCTTTACATTAGAAAAACAGTTTAGATACCAATTATTATTATTTCTTATTTTAACAATTTGAAAACAAAATTTATTTTAAATATGGAAGGCATTATTAAGTAATATATATATATCTAAATATTCAGGAGGAAATGCTCATTTACACTGTATACAACCCTGAGTGATGAGTTATATTTCTTCATGAAATTTGTATTATATTTACAAGGAATACTGTACTTTATCAGTTAAATACATAAACTTGCTTGGAATAGAGAGCCATTGGCTAAATCATAATCGAGAACAGAACTACCAAACTTACCTAAACCAGCTAGTCGAGAAGTTTCCCAGTGTTCTCGATCAGATGGCTTAGGTAGATATGGTAGGTATTTTCCTTCTATTTAACTATAAACAATATTTCAAAAACTAAGAAAAAAACAACAGTATCAAATCAATAATTTAGACAAAACGGTTTTCAATGTTAAGAATGCAACATCAATTCATTTAAATAAAATTATAACAATGCCCGTGTAGATTCAATTTCAGACAGTGTTGATTTTAGAAAATGAAAAATTATTTCTACTAAAACTAGTACCAAGTCTGTAAAACCTCAAATTACAATGAATGCATTCGATTTAGAAAGTTTCATTCTATGTTCCTATATCTTACATTTCCTCAAATAAGTATATGCACCATCCGACTACTTCATTCACAAACCAAGGCTTTTGGTTTTGTTTTCTTCTGTGGCTTAGTACAGTAGAGAGCTTTCTGGTTTCATCAAATCACAAGAACACTTAAAAGCAATCATACTTTCACAACCCAACAACTTTTTAAGATCTTGTTTGGTGTTAATGTCTGCTAACTCATATATTTCAGTGGCTGGAACACTCCACGACAATGAAAGATGTCAGAATTTAGCAGGCATAAACAGGACTACACTTGGACTTTACCATTGTCTATGATGGCTCTCAGGCACATATCCGGGGGTGGCGGGTGGGGGGGAAAGCTGAAGGGACCCCGAAATCTAAAAGGTGACTAAAAATTATTATAAAAGATAGTAGTAATAGATTCCTAAAAAATACAATAGTAATAAATTTCAGTTTCACTTTCTTAACCAGAATAAACATCGTGAATAATAAAATATAATATACAGTCAACTCTCGATTCTACGACCCCGGGAATAGCATCCCTCTCGAAGTAATGACCCTTTTTTGGGGAACCGTGAAAAATGTGGGGGGAAAAAGGTTGAAAAGTTTAAGGAAATCGGCTGTAAAATGTGTTTGTTGCATTTATTTAGGTCACTGGGTTGCAATTATCTTTGTGAGCGCTGTATTACTAGTAACTGGGGTGGGTCAGGTATAAAAAAAGACACCACCTCATCAATACCAGCCAATATCAATTGACTGTCCACCCCCTCCCACAAGCAAGACAATGTTTCCCCGCGCGCAACTGCCGCTACATCACGCGCCATGCTTGCTTTTGCCATTGTTATTTCGATTCTCGATTTGGTTACTATTTTGGTTTGATTTTGTGAACAATTTTTGACGACTCATGCTATTGTTTAACATTGTTATTTTGATTTGGTTACGTTTTTGGTTGGATTTTGTGAACGATTTTTGATGACCCACGCTATTTTTGGGGGGGAAAGCTGAAGGGACCCCGAAATCTAAAAGGTGACTAAAAATTATTATAAAAGATAGTAGTAATAGATTCCTAAAAAATACAATAGTAATAAATTTCAGTTTCACTTTCTTAACCAGAATAAACATCGTGAATAATAAAATATAATATACAGTCAACTCTCGATTCTACGACCCCGGGAATAGCATCCCTCTCGAAGTAATGACCCTTTTTTGGGGAACCGTGAAAAATGTGGGGGGAAAAAGGTTGAAAAGTTTAAGGAAATCGGCTGTAAAATGTGTTTGTTGCATTTATTTAGGTCACTGGGTTGCAATTATCTTTGTGAGCGCTGTATTACTAGTAACTGGGGTGGGTCAGGTATAAAAAAAGACACCACCTCATCAATACCAGCCAATATCAATTGACTGTCCACCCCCTCCCACAAGCAAGACAATGTTTCCCCGCGCGCAACTGCCGCTACATCACGCGCCATGCTTGCTTTTGCCATTGTTATTTCGATTCTCGATTTGGTTACTATTTTGGTTTGATTTTGTGAACAATTTTTGACGACTCATGCTATTGTTTAACATTGTTATTTTGATTTGGTTACGTTTTTGGTTGGATTTTGTGAACGATTTTTGATGACCCACGCTATTTTTTTTATTTGATACGAACTTATAATTTTGACGAAATTAGTGAAAGGAGTACCTTCTTCAAAAAATAGGTAGGTTTTATTTTATTTACTTTTTCATGTATTGTCTAAAAAATGTAATTTTTTCATATGAATGTCAGGGGTGGAACAAAATCTGTTAAAATTCCGATAAAGACCCCTTCGAAATAACGACCCTTTTCCAGGGAACCGTGAAAGGTCGTAGAATCGAGAGTTGACTGTACTCCGGAATTCCTCCACACACGTGTTTGAGTTAAAAATGTCAAAATTCCATAAAAAATAAATTACACTTAACTCATGCTTGCATTCACTAATAATAGATATTCAATATAGTATTTATGACTTAATAGAAAATGTATTAGTTTTAATGAAAAGTATGTAAAATTAATATTTTCTATTAAATGATATATATGCTATATCAATTAGTGAATGCAAAAATGTGTCTACTTCAATATATTTTGGTAAAAAATTTTGATATATTTTTTTTCTCTGTAAGGTCAGATTTGTCCGCTCCCCCTTAACCCACTGTTTAGTCTTGAGATTACTGCCATCGGGCAGTATTTGAAGAATGAGCCCCACCCCCAAAAAAAATATTCTAGATACTGGCTTCAGTTTGTTCCAAGCATGACGTAAAGGTGAAATGTGCTGTTCTTAAACTGCTCTAGATCGGAGGTGCAATACATTTACATTTCTTAGTCATTAGGCAATGATTTGATTTATACAAAATAAATTGTGATTTAGTCCCACGAATGGAGTTAACTTGAGATAATCAGCTTAAACCAATCACAACTTGCCAGTTGTATTTCAAGAAATTAAAAATGCTATTCGTCATATCACACAAGAGACTGATGGAAAATTATCTGCACATTCCGATTTACCAAAACAATTCACACAATTAAAATACACTGAATTTAGTATGTATACAAAAATCTTAGTTAATAACATACAATATTAAATTTTACCCAGTACATAAACTAGTACTATAGTCTCAAAAGAAAGTGAACACCAACCATGTTAATAAAGAAATCGGTGCTGCTCTGCTCATAGATTATATGTTTTGCCCGAGTGTGCTGCTCATGATTTATATATATATATATTTTAGCAGTTTTACAACAAATTAAATGTATCATAAAAGAATGTGCATGTCCTTGTTTATTATCAGTCTCATCTTTCATGCCAAGCATTGGATAATTTCTACACAATCTCTAAACAGACTATACCAATGCAGCATTTCCAAGCACACAAACAATGCAGACTTAAAATACATTGACTGCTCTTGCACTTTAATTATTTGATAATAAAAAAAGTTTTATTTATCAATGACATCAATTATTTACATTAAATAAATCAGGTACTTGTGAAAATTCAGGTGTGGCTCTAGCCACTTGGCGATGCCACGATGGCTTCAGGCGCCACAAAAGCCAGATTCTTACAAGGCTTTTCTTTGGCCGTGTCGGCAGTGGTGATGACCGAGGGTTCTAGTTCCTTCACAAGACTAGCGCGGGCCTTGCGGCGCTGGATCAACTTAGACTCGCTGGGAGGGGACAGCCCAAATGCCAAAGGTGGTCTTTTGCCTCTGTCAGGTTCAGAGATGGATATTCCGCCCTGGTCAGGATCCTCTTCTCGAGGCATGTCCATGTTCATGCTAAAATGCTGAAGAACTACCCTGTTCACCGCCATGGCACTTTCAGCAAATGCCGACAGTTCTCGAGCGCTGTTGTTCCTGGACAATTCAAAATAATATAATAAGAATACTAGAGTTATAACGGATAATTAATGAGCTGTAAGAAACTTCAAAACTTAGCCGAGAAAGAGAAATGACTAAGACACTCAGATTGTGTTCAATTAATGCCATTCTGAGCCATTATGTACATTATTAATGCATGGGTCTGCGAAAATTTGATATTGATTCGACTTTTATACAGTGTGTCTAGTGAGATGAAGAAACCAAAATTAGTGACTTTTTGGACCACAAAATTTCTTCAGTAAACGGTTGAACATTATACAATGCATATATAGGCATAATACACTTAAAAGCAACGTTAAACTTTAACCAGACAGCAAATGTTAACCTTGTCCTTGGTATCACAGAACAAACAATCAGGCAACTTGTGACTAGCACATGACATCATGGTTAGTGGGTGGCTCAACATTCAATGCATTCACATTGTTACAATGCACAGAAATTCAAACAAAATATTTGGTTACTTTACAGACTCTTTCTTTCATGACCTCTTTTGCAATCATTAATTTTTTTGTCACTTTTGTGACCCAGTAGACACCCTGTTATATCATGTGAATCAAAACAAACTAAAAAAAATTGATAATGTTTTAGGCCTTTTAAATCCTTCAATGCTCCTAAACCTAAAATACGTTGATACAATTTTAATACTAATTCTTGTGAGGCAAAGTAAATGCTTATTGAGTATTACCATTATGATCAGAAAATAAGCCACACTTTTTTCCCCAAAGATAGCCTTTATAAAACGTTTTTATAGCCTATAATCTCACCCATGAATGATACTTAACAAATGTGGTAACTTTTGAGGACTAATATATTGCAGTGGCGTATTCTGAGACAATTAATAGGTATGCTGTAGTCTAAAAGCTGCAGGAAGGATTCAGGGGGTCAAAGACTCTTAACCACCGTTGGCCAAGAAGATAAAGAAAGGCTTCTCCTAGTAATATTTAAACATGAGTACCTCTAGTTTAGAACAATGGATCTCAAATATTAATGGGTTTTTTTCATACTCACATTCTATCTTGGGAAACTCCGCACCTCCCAACTACCCTCGTCTCTCTTTTTTGACTTATTTATATCTTTGTTTCAATAACCACCTTTACAGCCTATTACATATTCCGACTTCATAAAAGTACACCATAACCATGCTCAAAACACACCAAAATGTGAAACCACCTATGATTATCATCCACTCAAAATGTAAAGGTATAAAAACACAGCCCACTGTAGTTCATCACAATACCTAAATAATCCAAGATTTAAGTAAAAATGTCAAGGCTAAGAGTTATGAGTACACTCCAGATTGTATAAGAGTGACACACACTATTAAATTGGTTGAATGTAATTAAGAGTACACACAGGTACCATTTTCATATTTCATTTATTTGAGGTATTTAGTGTGCACTTTCTGGGCCGAATGATTATATCAGCACACGACTTATAAACTAACTTAATCTATAACGGACACAACACCCAGCCCCCCAGCCGTTAATTTAACATCGTTATAAGGGAAATCCAAATCTTACCAATGATATTTTTTTGGCTAAGCTGGAAATCAAACCAGGAACCCTTAGTTCAGTGTGCAGGCAAACTACCGACTGAGCTAAGGTGTCAGACTCACCGGTAGCAATATGAATATAAATATATATATATATATATATTTTAAATACTACATGGATCAAGCGTCCACCAGAACTTGGTGGGATAAATAAGGTAGATTGTCCAACTCCCATTGCAACAATAAAGTATAATTATGAGCCTAAAACCATTTATTAAATCCTGATTATACTCCAGAAGCAATTTAGATCCATAAATTGTGATAACAGTAATAAAGGGGAGATTTTAATCTACTAAGCGTATTAATCTATTGCTACGTCATTGGTTTAATGCCAAGACATTTACATCTAAAAATAAATTTTATTTATTTATTTTGAAATTACACTCCTTTTGGGATTCTTGGATGTACAATTTATATAAAATCATAATGGCTAATAATTAGATAATGTATACTGCAAAAAACTATGAACTCATAATAAAGAACTAAAAGAACAAGGTGAAAACTCAATAAATACTTTATACTAAAAGCAAAAACATTGTCTAGCTACTACAGTTAAATTAGCGCCTCATTCCCCATCCTCCCAACCTTACTTCACTCGTGTATGCTGTAAAATGGTGGTAAATATGCTTGCCAAATACATAATGATACATGAGTCTAGAATGCTTAAATATCATCAAATAAGTATTTAATTAGTACATAATTTAAAGCTTGCTGATGCTTATTTTACAATTATTATTTGCATTTATTTTATTTATTTGAGCTATACTAGCTTAGTAAGTAAAATCATTGTGATATTAATTCTTGAATATTTGTTCAATAGTTGGCACTGTTTTACTTGTGATAAGTATTCATCAGGCCCCGAGTTGTAAACACCCTAGTTCATTGGTTAATGTTTGTTGGCGAGAGGCAAGGGGGAGTGTTGCAACCCCATAGACATTGGTCAAGGTCATTAGAACTTCTCTAGCTTTGCCTGCTGTTTTCAAGCAGCAGGTCCTGAGCTTCATAAGCTGGGTAGATAGACCCTTTGGGAAGAATAATTACTTAAAACACAATATTCTTGGAATATGAACCAATATTGGTTTAAAAATTAATAATATATAGATACATTATACATGTATATTAATTCCCAATTTAAACATTAATATTCACACAGTTTGCAGAGACAGCACAGAAATTTAAGAAACTAGTTCGTACAATCATGGGTATGCGGTGCAGGACTAGCACACCCGGAGAATACGCCAATGATACATTGTGATAGTTTATTACCACAACAGACCACCTGTGACGAGGTGAACTATTGTTGCATGAACATGCTGAACTTATATTTTTATGACAGGGGTGTGTAAAGTCCACTTTTATCATTCATTTTGAATCAAATACATTAAATATTCTCAAAGCCAAATCGAAGTTCTAATACTGTTTGCTAGTCGTTTTACGACTGAAAAAATAGTATAATGTGATTATATATACTTAACTTTATGCACTTTACAGAATTTTTATACTAAAATCCAACTTTTATTTAAACTTGAGCTGCAGATCACATGAGTTGACATAAAATATGTGAAAGTAGATCTCTGGGTTTCTTACTACTATCAATGTATAACTACACAAGCATTAGAAAACAAAAAAACATTTTCTGAGAGTTTAACGCTCTATATTTTTAAAGTGAGCTTACCTCCTTATGTTGAGAGGAGTTATGAGGGGGCGTATAGCAAGAGTGGCGATGGACAAGCCTGGGGACAGCCAGGAATGTGTGAGCACACTCTCTGCTGACAACCTCCGACTAGCATCCTTCACCAATAATTTACGGATCAAATCCTTTGCTTCTTCAGATATATCTGCCCAATCACGATCAGGGAAGTCATAGCAACCGTCCTGAATACTAGAAAACAAAAGTTCCTGGAAAAAAAAGCAAATGATTTTACCTTTAATCAACCAACTTTGCTTCTTTAGATATATCTGCCCAATCATGATCAGGGAAGTCATAGCAACCATCCTGAATACTAGAAAATAAAAGTTCCTGGGGGGGAAATCAAATGATTTTACCTTTAATCAACCAAATGAGTGAGCCAAAAAGATTTTAGGTATTTAAGGATCTGAGAAAATATCAAATTCAAGATTGAAAATAAAAAATATTATTACAATTATTATTTCTCTATAAGGAAAACCTCTTTTTGCTTTATGAGGCAATTGCATTATATTTGGAAAAAGGTACAGAAACAAGAAACACATAAAAGGGACGAACACAATTATGGTCTTTACAATGAAGAGAAGAACACAGTTCACACTACATTTCTGCCAATGGACAAAAAGGTAATGATTGCCTCTTAGAGAAAATTGATCGTCACCGCCCAATCCACCGACCTAGGTTTCATTTAGAGATGGGTTGAATCCACTATTTCTCGAATCTGAATCTACATTTTATTTTCGAATCTCGAATCTGAATCCTAGCAAATCGTTATAAATTTTAATGATTTACAAATAGACCTACATTATACAATATAGGCCTAAACTGTTAATTAAGGTTTATTTTAATCAACTTTAATCCCCCCCTCCGCTCACAAAATACAGGTTAAAATTCAGCCAAATTAAACAATCTAGACTCAGAGTATTGTTTAAAAATCAAATCAATCAAAATTTGAGTGTCTTTTAGTTATTTTTAAAAGTGTTGTTAGAATGGGTTAAGTTTCTAAAAAGAATGTGGAATAAACAGATTAGGCCTATATATCCTTTGATCAACTTTAATCATTAAAGGCTATTTTATTGTATTAAGATAGAAAAAATAAAAATACAAACGGATATTTTTAATAAAGACTAAAACAACATGCTTAACAATTAAACATACGTTGGAAATAGTGAACTCAATAATGCTTTAGTTTTATTATTACTTTATTTTATATTCGTTAAATATTTTTGCGTGGAAAACAAATATATTCGTTTCTTGCGATATATCGATTTCTGAGAATACATTTTATTTAAGCATCAATTGTAAAATACCAGAGCCCCATAAATGTACTCACAGATATATGATATAATGAAAACCTTTGTTAAAGAGGCATTTACACATGAAATATGTCTCTTATATGAGAACTATTAAAAAATGTGGCGGGGAGTTGAAATGATTGATTCAATTAAAATCATAGCCTAGTTACCAATAGCCATATATATCGTAAGACTGTAAAATCCAAGTGATAGAGAAGATATTCTAAAAAAGACTAAAAACTTCTTTATTCCATCTTTATATTCACATAAAGATTTAATTTCAATATTAATCTTTATCATACGTGCTTATAGACATGAAAGATATATCATGCATGCTTATAGACATAATGAAAGATTTAAGTTTGAGTGTAGCTGTGTGAAAGAGATGTTAAGAATGAAGAGAGCCTTTGTGTCGAGATGTGCTCCCTTCACTATTAACTTACAATTCAAGTATCTTTAAAATTGTAATAAATAAAATGATAGAATAGAAGGAAATGTATGAAAATGATGTGGTCTAATGGCTAAATAATTTTATAATGGAAATTGACAAAAAATAAACTAATAAGAGTAAATTTAATGAAGAAAGCCCACCTAGGGAGAGAGGAAAAATGTGGGAAGAATACAATGCACAAAGCTGACATCTTCTTCCGTGTTCTACGATAGCATCCATCATAGCATCTTCCTCAAGAAGTAATATTATTATAATTAGCACCACGTCTTTACTACCCGTTCGGGTTATACGCACTTACGCTAATGTGTAATGGTAGGGTGATTGTGAGATGAAATGGAGGATTTACAGTTTAACATGGAATCCGAACCACAGTGGAGGCCTGGCATTCCTCCTCAAGAAGTAGTAATAACTCTCTTGCTTCCCTTGGAAGATGCTATAAAAGCATTGAAATATGGGGTATGTGTAGATATGTGTTAAGTGTTTTTACTTTTATCTGTGATCTATTATTTTCATACTATTCTATCATTTTATTTATTACAAACTGTTTTTACTTTTATCTGTGCTCTATTATTTTCATACTATTCTATCATTTTATTTATTACAAACTGTTTTTGCTCAATGCACTTTATTTAATACACAAAATATCTTTGCATTGATTTTATAAAATATTTACCTGACAGTTGTGACAGTTCTCTCCCCTTTCCCAACCACAATTGAGACCACAACTCCCGTAGAAAGGCGGATAGCCGCACAGCAGGATGTACATTATAACGCCAAGAGACCAAAGATCGCAGCGCTTATCGTAGCTACAGATGTCTCCGACAAATGCTTCTACCACTTCGGGAGCCATAAACTCTGCACTGCCCACCTGCACAACATTGTTTTTCCATCAATTAAAATCTATTAAAACATATTTCTATTAAAGTTTATCACCATATTAAATATAATGGCTTAAGTCATCAATGTTGTACCTGTGAACTATTAGACAAATCGCCAATACAACAAAATTACTCATTCCCTAAGTTAAGTGTTCAACAATTCATGTTACTGTGTCATTACTGTTTCATAATATGTTCAGTATCAATTTTGTTAGAATTTAAAATTTTGATTCAAATTTATATTAACCTAATCATTACATCCGATACCTTAGCTCAGACGGTAGTATGTGTGTGCCTACTGAGCTAAGGGTCCCGGGTTCAATCCCCGGCATGGTCGAACAATTTATCATAGGCTGGGAACAGTAATGGATGTAAAAAATTAATAAATATTACTTTTCCAATAGAAGTTTTTTTTATCTTATATTAAATTACACTCCTTAGTAAATTTGGATTTCTTTAAGTAGGTTATCAAAAACATTTCAACAAACTTAAATTAAATCATGTGACAGAGAATAGCATGTACTGACCGGTGTGAGCAGCTGAGGTGTGGTGAGCGGAGATGAGAGGTTAGCGTTAAACTTGATTCCCGAGCTGAGATCAAAGTCGCATATCTTGACGGGGCTTAGCTTGTCTGGATACACACACAATATGTTCTCTGGCTTCAAGTCCCTGTGGGCAATACCTGCAAGAAAAACAGTATTCATAACACCTTGACTCAAGTCTTTGCAGCATGTCACAAACATTATTATTCACAATACAATAAACATAAGATTAACTTGGTTTGGTATTCCTAGTCATTATTTCTTACGGGCGTGCATCATATGCCAATCAACTCTGTGATAGTCGGATAAAAATAGATTTACACAAACACTATTGTACATTGATTAAAATTAATGGATATAAAGAATTAATAGAAGTTGCTAATAATTAACATTGTTGAAATATGAAATTATATTTGGATAAACTGCATTGATAGGCTGTTTTTGATCATTTGAACGGCTTTGCACTGTAGGCCTACACAAATCTTTATTCTGTCATAATAGGGACATACCATAGTTAACAAGAAACTTTGTCTCTTTGTCACCTACTTATACGCCAGAACATTTTGAGTATCATTCAAATAGGAATACACCGCACACATTTCTGGCATATCTTGGTATTTTATTCTCCCTTTCACCCCCATACCTCGCGTGAGCCGAGTTGGGCCTGCTATGATGAACGCTCTTGACTAACAAACCCAAATATAAAAGAATAGTAAAACTAATAAGGAATGGGCGTGTTTTGTTCAAATGATCCTAACTACTGTGGTATAATGATTGCTTAGGCCTACCTTTTAAATGTAGAAACTGCAGAGCACTGGCTAGATCTCTGACAATCTGGCTTGCTTCTCTCTCTGTGAAGTGGACGTGTTCCTGGATACGGGTAAGCAGAGGACCCCCGTTCACTTTCTCAAACACTAGATAGAACCTGCAACAAGGTAACAAACATCTCATCAACAATACAAACAATTAGTAAAAAGTGACATTTTTCGGCAACACTATTTTAGGCTAGTTCCTAAACTAGATTAAACAGTTAAGAGCAACAGGATGATACAACCATTAAATGTTGAGTGTCACAATTGCCATTAATATTTTACAAACACTGTATATAATTATGTTTTCTTATTTAGGCATGCGTCTTCAAACTGTTGATATTTCCTCTTAAGATATGTGCCCTTAGTTAATATAAAAGGAATTCAATAAATAAACTCATATTTTAAGAAAATCATCATAAAATACTGGTAGTTAGGACTTATAGGTAGACCTAAGCTATGTAGACTTGCTAAAATCAAATGTTTTCAATCCCTCTGGTGGTGCACAATGTCTCACCTCTCCTCGTCCTCAAAAAACTCGATGAGCTGGATGATGTTTGGGTGACCTTGGCAGTAGTGGAACGTTTCTACTTCCTTGAACACTCGGCTGCGACTGTGGCCAGGGATCTTGTCAATGATCTTGACGGCATATTCCAGATCAGTCCAGATGTTGACACATGTCTGGACTGTCGCATATGCTCCTTCCCCCAGGATTTCACCAGTCAACTTGTACAGCTCTGCACAAAGAATGTAACGCATACGTGGTAAGAGATGGGAATTATTATTGAGCCACATGAAATGTGTTGGTTAATGTTTGTGTGAGAAAAGACATGTTTGCAAGATATGACAGTCAGTTTAAGTGAACATGTTTACTGGGCTCACTATGATAGTACCGATAGGTTCAATTAGCCACTCATATTTCTGAAGCTGTCATTTGAGGTAAAATTTAAATTATTAAGAAAGGAAAATTATTAAATATTTAGACATAGGCTACAGTTAAAATAACATGTGAAAATGTGAAAAATGCCTTTTTTTAACACCTCATCTTGCAACCCAATCGGGTTAGACCCTTTTGTACCAATTACACTAATGGGTTAGGAATGAGGAAGGTGGGGAGAGAATGAAAAACCGTTTAGGAAAAATCACCCTCAGTGCACCCAACCAAGATGGAACCATAATCTCCATCATTGACAGTCTTGTATATTGTGAAAGAACCACATTGAGGCAATCATCGATGCAGGTAACAAAATAATTTCTAAATTAACTTTTATTTTCAAGTATAATTAGAGAACAACAATATGCCTAGAAAAAAAAGTTGGCAAACTTAAAACCAACTAAGAAGTATGTCTAATGAAAACCTTCCCTACTATTCATATAAATAAAATGAAAGTAAATTATGACACAAACTGAGTAGGACATGTGAAATATGAGAGCTATTGTTTACCATGAACCACTTTACAGGCTAGTAAAACAGATAACAGGTTTAGTGATTTCCTGTCAAGTCATAATCGATAACATTGTTGCCAAGAGCAAAATACTTGAGCAATGTTGCATGACAACAGATTAAATTGTAAGTTTTACATCTTAATAACAGTTGGGTGTGCCAACATCTTTGTATGGCAATTAACAAAATGGCTATTAGCATGAAACATGACTGAGCATTTAACAATACACTGCCTAGTGAGCTAGATGATGAATTTTTGAAAGAGTTATTGCTGTGAAATGAGTAGACTTTTCTTTCACTAAAACAATAACTAAACGCCTAAGAACTGATGGTGGCAGTTCTCAAATAGAGCTCCACCTTAGTTACCTTAGGCTCAGTGAAGCAATTGTAGAACATTCTTCATTTGTTTTTCACAATAAAATATCAATATTAATTAGAATTGCTAATTATTTCAAATCTGAGTAAAGGTCGTTTTCCAAAGGCATAATAAGAACATGTGATGTTGTCAGTTTGTTTTGGGGATTCTTGTAATGTTGATATTAAATGTTCATAATATTAGAGTAAGATTTATGGGGGCTCCAAAAAGTATGTATTCTGGTGCTAGTGCTCCTTCCATCAAAGAATTCTGGGGACCTCTGTTACTAAACCAATGGCATTCAAACTTTGTTTGCGTATCCCGAGATCTTCAACAATGTACCCTCAAAGTTGGTGTATAATGTGAGTTATACTAATTATTTACCGGTAATCTACATTTAAAATAAATTACATTCAAAACCATGTATTAAATGATGAACATTAACTGATAAATATATGTTCACATTTATGTACTTTAATCTTTGCGTACCCTAGGTTAAATACCCCTGCTCTATTTGAGTTAAGAGGGGTGTCACTATGCTTTTAGAAGAAAATAAAAAGGGGCAAGCAATGATGGGTTTAAAGACTACACATCTTTGAAGTTGAAATGAAATACTATTTATTATAACTTTTTTCACCTCATCTAACACGCATCACAGCTATCACATGTAATTTACATTGCACCTGTATTTGCACAAGGGTTGCAGAAAACAATTTAGAAAAACCCACCTAAATAAGGCCAGCCGTGATTTGAACCTCAACCTCTTCCAATTTAATCCAATGTTCAGACCATACAAGCGCAAGCTGCTGGGGTGTCTTACTAAACCAGGAATTTAGCAAGGTTACAGAGGGCAAATTTAAAACTACTTAACAGGTCATTTAGCAAAATTCCAATTCAAAATTTAACATATTTGAGTAACGTGCAATGAAGTTTAAGGAATATTTTCCATTTATATCCAAACAAAAGACTCATCTTTATGTTACACCTATTTGTGACCAAATCACCATGCTAAGAGGTCAGCCTGCATTTTTATGTGCGTGGCCATTCTACTGGAAAAGGAGAAAGAAGATGAAGAACATGTCCCAGGTGCTCTTGACTAAAATATTATTATTATTATCACCGCGTCTTACTACCCGTTCGGGTTATACGCACTTACGCTAATGTGTAATGAATGGTAGGGTGATTGTGAGATGAAATGGAGGACCTACAGTTTAACGTGGAATCCGAACCACGGTGGAGACCTGGCATTCCTCACGTTCACAAGATGTCTTGTCAGAGGTGGAGGAAGGGTTTGGTAATCAGATAAATCTGTGCCGGGACCGAGGATTGAACCCCGGCCGCCAGCACAGAAGTCTGACACCTTAGACTAAAATATTAAAAGCACCTTAGAATATTTTTTCCATTTTGAATGTTATCCTAAGCGAGGAGTTTAAGTTAACCTACAACATCTAGATTATTAGAGCAATTTCCAAGCATTCTTGGTTATCCTTGAGCAACATAATGTGATGGTACTCCCAGAGGTGGTTGGGTGGCTGAACCACCAAGTGCCGCCAACCAATTGGAAAGTTTAGTGTGCAGAGAGTAGGAACTCATTTAGGGAAGGGATGGGGGGCACCTCAGAGCCCCGACTTCTCATGGCATTTGCAAAGCAGACTAAACAAGAATGACACTTTTGAATGTCCATCTGCAAGGGGTGATTAGAATGTAAAACCAGGCGTGTAGCTTGCTCGATGAAAGCATCTGCCCTAAGAGACAGCTGTACACAGCACCTCCGCGTGGTGGCTCAATGTCACTCTGACCTTGAATANAGGGCAGGAAGTGGGGAGCACGAAGAGAATAAAAAAACAGCTGTTAGAATTCCTTTATGTTTTACAAGTAGACAGGCTAGTCACAATCATGTCTGGCTGTTGTTATTTTCACATATATATGTGCTACAATTGTCCATAACACTGACAGTTCAGAGAAGTTCATGGCTTGTGAGAGAGTGTTATGTTGATAAATTAACAGTAGATTACGGGAAATGTATTTAGACTATCTCTAAATTCACACTTTGTTGTTAAGGAACTGGTCACACTTCTCATATCAAACAAAGTCAACTTATGACTTATCAGCTGACTTGTAGAAAATTGTGGTAGGGGGAAAAAGATATTTATTCCCTCCTCCCCTCTTTTTAAAGTGAGACTGTGTAGATTGATTGGTGAACTGCTAGTAATGGGGGAAGGAGGGGGCCCTCAAATGCAAAAAGGTGAAACAAGGTCACCATTATCTTTTAAATAAAATACCTTTGCCCAAATTTATAATCAAAAAAGCAGGTGGCAGACTGTGGCAATACCAGTGAGGAAATATGATTATTTTTACCAGCTTAACCTCCTAAAATGTGCAATGAAGCCATTAATAGTTTTATTGTTGGTGCCTAAATTTCATATCTTCATGTCTTGTAAGCCTACCTGTTCAGGTTTTACGCACATTTATGATAGTACTCTAATAGGGTGGGGTAGGTATGATGCCGAAGTATTTTAAAGGTAATCTACCTGCATTTGTAAGGGAGCTTTCACCACCCCCAGTATTCATTTATTATATATAGGTAGACCTATTTAATGTACAGGTTATGGGCAGACTGATTATATTAGCGCATGATAATTTCTATGAGCGAGAGCAAAAGAGCCTACATATTTTGCTGAGAAAGGTATTTTCAAATATT
The DNA here is from genome assembly GCA_902151425.1 of Timema shepardi. Lineage (NCBI taxonomy): Eukaryota > Metazoa > Arthropoda > Insecta > Phasmatodea > Timematidae > Timema > Timema shepardi. Next base: position 80,149 of record CABFVX010002906.1, on the reverse strand, counting down.
GTCCAGCTGGTTATTTTACATGCCACAGCAAACATGGGAATGAAGGTTTTACTTCACCTCCGAATAAAGTTGTACTGTGGATTTTTAATTGTTCAAGAAAAATTTGTCGACCTATTCTAGAATTGAAACTGCCAACACTGAGTCCTGAAGCGAGGACTTTACCTCAAGAGNCGACCACCCTCAGTAAACCCGAGAAGGATTTGAACCCTGATCTCCCTGTCAACAACAGGCCAGTCTAACACTATAGTGACGTCTTAGACCCTTTGGCCACTGAATATGGTCAATTTAGATTAACCACGGAGTTGGAATAAAAAATCAATTGGGATGAAGTAAAACACTCATGTAAAAATATTGAGAATTTTAATATACCATGTTATTAAATTCATGTGGCAGACGTGGGTCCATGGGCTAACTTCATTTGTGGGGCTCAAGTTTCTGCCCACTTACCCTCAAAAAATATATACATTAGAAAAAACTCTTTTGTTGTCGTTAGGCCTACAGTAGTTTTTAGACGTTAAGGTATCTATCAGAAAATGGAACTAAAAGGTAAATTATATATATAATAGCTAATTATTAATCTAGAAGACATAATTTTATACATATAAAGAAGGATCGAGTTCTCCCCAACCCTTGGTTCATTTTCCTCTCCAACAAACATTAACTGTATAAAGGTAGAAAAAACAACTGTGCCAAGTCTGAATTAAATCGGTTAAGGTTTTCAAAAAGTTTTCACAAGAGAGGCATGTCCATTCGTCACAGACGGACAAATGCCAATCAGCTAAGTTAAAAACAGTGAGCTTGCTTAACTCGTTATAAATCAAACCACATGATTATGGTTATATTGGTTTTCCTCCTAAACTTGTTTTCCCCATCATCTAATCATAATAATAATATTTAGCACCGCGTCTTACTACCCGTTCAGGTCATACGCTTTAAGTACTAATTACTCTAATGAATTAGGAATAGGGGAGGTTGAATTAGAGGAAGTGAACCCGCATTTGCGTGGAGGGAGAGTGGAAAACCATTTAGGAAAAACTACCCCCAGTTCACCCGACCAAGATTCGAACCTCGATCTCCCTGTCCTCAGCAGTCGAGCTCAACGTGACAAGCACGTTAGCCAACTACGCCACCGAGGTGGGTATCATCTAATCAAGCCTAAATCGGGGCCCTGTGAGGCAAGAGCGTTTCCACACCCTTAATGACTGCCGTGGAGTCAAAAGCAGTATCATAAACTTTTTTTTTTTACAAAGTAGCTTATTTACTTATCGAACAAAAGGAAATGTTAGGCCTATGGCCCTATTACTATGCTCCTCTGGTAAAATTTAAATGAAAGTTTTCCAAAATATGGCAAAGAATATCATCCAAGATTCCATATGTGAAAAAGAGCTGGTGGAACTTACCTTGAAAGCAAGAAGAGACTAAGCTGGAGCCAGTTCTCTTCTTCTTCCTGCGCTTCCTTCTTGCTTCTTCCTTTCGCTGCTGAACATCATTGGTCTTGTCGCACAATACCGACAACACCTCACCTGCAAATACAATTTTTTTGTTTAGTTTTTTGTCATTTCAAACGGTTATGAATGTTTTATACCTGGCTATTCCTTTGAAAAATCTTATTAAATAGGCTCAAATTAGGCTGGATAAAATTCGAAATAAAATAATAAGCCATGTGCATTAGGCCTACTTTGTACCCTTATTATCCCTAGTGGCCCTAATTAATGCCATAATCTGTAAACTAGCCCTGTACTACCTCACATACTTTAGGGCTACATCTATAGAGTGAGACATTAAATCATTAGTATGGTACTTATATAAATAAATTAGGAGCAACCTGAATCCTGAAATGCAAACACCAATACAGCAGTGAAGGTCTCACAAAAATATTCAGTTGATTTTTTAAAAATAAAATTTGGTCTAGTTAACTTATTTTAAACATAATAGGCCTAGGCCTTTAAGTTTTTGCACAAAAATGCAGCAAATTTACAATTAAAACAAATACTGTGAAAAGATTATGGAAAACATTAAAAAAAATGTTCCTTGTGTTAATGAAACTTTCCTAGAACAGTTCAGACATAATAGATTGTTTTTATAGCCCAATGGTGATTTAATAGATTAATTAATGCCTTTTACCGTTTACAAGTACCAACTTTTCTTTTAAGTAAAAAACTGCATTATTGTAAATTAGTTGAATTAGATGTATTAAAAAAACTTTGAAAAAATGTTAGAAAAAACAATTACTGTAGATATCCACATCTCGACTTTGCATGAGCATATCATCAAAAAAACCTCAAATGTGTACTAGGGGCCTAAATAGGTTTAGCGTGTGATAATTTTTTGGGGCACAATATGTTTGGAAAAAAAGAAACAGAGCTTAACCTAACCTTTAATGTGTGAATAAATAAAAACTTTGAGTAACTATTGTTTTTTGAATATTTTGGTAGAAGTAATTAAAGAATAGGAATCTAAAGTACTGCATAGCTAATGATTTTTGAATGTTCTCACTATTTGTTTTGTTATAAACGTAAAATTTTCTGTGTGTGTTATAAGTACCAGGAAACACAAAGTTTATCATAATTTGACAGAGAAAAAAATAATACCACCCCCTGTGCACACTAGAGCCTTGCTTTTTCAATAGCCATTACTACCGTAAACAAATTGACCGGTTTTTTTAAAATCAAAGATGTTATTTTTTAACAATGAAAATATGTTTAAATATATTTCAATTTTCAACCGAATACTTCATTTTGCAAATTTTTCTCTATCAATTTGATTACTAGGCCTCTTATTTTTCTATTGTCAACTTAATTTAAAATTTTCACATTTTATTAAATAGTTTAAGGACTAGTCTTTAATTTCTTAAGAGCAAATAGTTACATTTGTTAAGCTCACCACAGAGCTATCCTATGCAAATTAAATATGAGTTTCAAAAATTAAAAATAGCTATTTAGACTATGATGGTTGGTTATTTTGTGCTTTATAAATTAAAACTTTACATACAACTTCATACCTTTCTAATTTCATTAATAGTTGTTTAATATCAAACATTTTCTTCATACCTTCAAGCACTGCTTCAAAATGATGAATAAATAAAGTAGAACAAAAATACTTAGTTTTCATTTCCATCTTTCATATTGTAAAATGATATTTAACAAGTCTTGACAGTCATATGTTTTACCTTTAACTCATTGAAAAAGTAGGGCTGCCAACAACCTATGAAACTAGGGTTACAAAGGTAGGTCATTTAAACAAGAAACAGCCAACTAACATATAATTTAGGTAATAAAAAGGTTCAAGCCAACTAGTTTTATTTTATTAAGCTAAAATATAATATCTAAAAGTTGTTTTAACGAGCGTACTTATGGAAAAACTTGAATATCTAAAGAAACATTGATTACGAAAGCGACCGGCATTCGCTAAGTAGGGTCGAAAGCTTCGGTGGATGCGCACCACACCACAATCAATATCAAACAATGTAATCGTAGGTAATAGTAATTTAAGATTATACGCTGAAATTGACAAATTGTTTCAACAATGAATGGTATACATTGATCCCAGACCTAACCAGAAAAGCTAATATACAAATTTCGGTGCTAATCTATGACGGCCATTATTTAACTAAACATCAAAAATCCATACTTTTTTATTTTATAATAAACTATAAGTAAGCCTACATATTATAAATCATAGTATTGGTTCTAGTATGTATCTAATTACAGCGTTCAAACTTTATAGTATAGCCGAGTAGACTTTGACTTTCGACTCCAACAAAATGAATTTCCCCTGATACTCTCTAATGTGGACCCGGCTGGGTCATCGGAACAAAGGGGGGACGCTAAGGAGGTAGAAAGATTTGTCGACCTCTATCTCATATTACAAAAGTAAGGTAAATAAATCTTTCTACAGCGAAAATAAATGAATATAATTTCAATCTAGGAAAGATATTTCAAGTAAAAATCTAATTCAAGAACAAAGGATTGTATATGATACACAAAAAAACACTTACAATTTTCAACCTCAGATCCTTGCACTTCTTCTAATATCTTCTCAACCATTTTAGTGGAGCTACAAGAATTAAATCCTAGAGCTTTCAAGACCCGAACAACGGCACACAAACACCTTCCTTAATGATAATTAAACTCAACACACTCTCTAACCCATCCGGTTCAACCGTTCCCACTTCTTCGATGTTGAATCTCCGACTGCGCTTCTCCTTCGTTTACACCACACAGTAATAACAGCCGCAGAGGCAAAGCATTTCACTCCCGAAGATACTACACTTTTCCTGAAATTAAGGGGAATGGAGGGGAATCGAAAGACTTCCACGTCAGCCGGCGTACAGGAGATAGAGAATCAAGGTATAGCAAACTTTAAAATTACCTAGTGAACAGATAAACTGCGGGCTTTGCAAAGTTGCCAACGTCGTCAGATCCTCAACCTATGGCGCACGTATACCTTTGGTTTCATCGAGTGTGAATGAAATTTTTGTTTACACTTTAACAGTTTTAAAAAGTGTTGGAACATTTTGTAAGAGCTAGGCATCATTTTGATCCTATTTTAAATCTTATAAGAACCTTGGCACATGAAACATGTCAAACATTTTTTTATCTTTCATAAATTTGTAACATTTATTTCGCATTCCCATTTTTATTTCATCAGGTTGTACCAAATTGGGTTCAAATTGCTCTAAGAGGTATTAAATGTTTTTAAAAATTGGGCCTATCTTGTCCGTGGATATTACCATGAGTCGCATCCACCTCCTAAACAAATTCCTTGGACAGATGCATTTTTCACTGTACCCATTCAAATTTGTATTCAAAGTTATATAGTATAATAATTTGTGTCTGCAAGTTCGGTGACGGGGATGTTTGTACCAGACCCTGCACCTTCGACTTGCAAGTGCAGCACCCATTTCCCAAAATTCGCACTAAAAAAAAAGATGGGGAGATCGAGGTTCGAATCTCGCTCGGGTGAACTGGGGGTGGTTTTCCTAAATGGCTTTCCACTATCCCTCCACGCAAATGCGAGTTCACTTCCTTTATATTCAACCTTCCCAATTCCTAACTCATTAGTGTAAATAGTACATATGCGTATAACCCGAACGGTTAGTAAGACGCGGTGCTATGTTTTAGTATTTAAAATAATAGGAGTTTTGGTAAATGCATCAATGAACTTTCGAGTTACTAGTTGCATAGAGTAAGTTCTAATAATATTAGGTTAACGTTTCCGCGTGTTTCTAAAATACAGAATTGGCTTCAATCACGCAGTAAAAAAAAAGAAGATGCTACCGTGAAAGTTGGAAGATTCATAATTATTAATGTGTAGTGTGTAAGTCGTGTTCGTATTTTAGTGTTGATACAAATCTAAAAACCTGATCGACATACGAATAATAATAATTTCTTACACGAATAATTTACAACATGAACACAAATAATTAATTTGTTTCAGAAATAATAACCATTTGTTTTATTTTCATATTATTTTCTTAATTGTAGCTTTGTATTTGTCTAGGGAGGAGAGCCCCCAAATCATCTGTGTATCGGGCCCCAAAATATATGTCACCGGGCCTATGTAGCCATCCAAATTCCAAAATATAAGATTATACATTTTTATGGATTGTATTTTACAAGTATATTGTTAACTTTGAAAAAAAAAACACTATTTTAGATATGACAAAATGCTCAGATACCTTAATACGTGTAAATAGCTGCACACCCATTGTTCAAATATGTATTGGGAGAAGTTCCTGTTCTTTTCTTTTCACCTTCTTACTAAGGTCCATCAAACATCTAAACAGCTGAACAACAATGTCAACTTGTATTCCCCAGCCTCACCTCTTCTACAATACATTTTTCATAGAAAGGGCCTTTAGAAAATTCAAACATATATTGTACGGTCAATATTGATAGTAGTTTATTATCCTAAAGGTAGACCTATTAATATAATTCTAAAATGAGACATCTATATAACATGACTTGATGTATGAATACGTGAAAGCAGATCTAGTTACTTTTCTACATTATCTACCGTCTCTGAGGTAACTGTATGGTTACTGTTGGGGAAACAGTGTTATCACTCTCTTGTTTACGTGTGGTCAATCTTCACTTAAATATATGACAAGTTTGGCAACGCTGGTTCGTCGTTACTGCTTACCACAGCACACCACCTTTCCGACAAGAGTGAAAGAGAAAGAGGGAAAAGATAAAACTACTCTTTTTTCTTAAGAGCTGCACATTCGTCAGAGGTGATATTAGGTGTAGCTGTCAGATAAGACCCTTCCTATGAAAATTGGACTATTCATTAGGATACTTAATAATCAAGTATCTCAAAAGTGTTTTAAGCTTCAACGCTACTTTCTCTTGTGACATGTTCAAATTGTCGTACACAAGCATCATTTTCAATTATTAAACAAATACTCCGCCTCTTACTGCCCTTTCGGGCTATCCGCAACTTGGATTAACTGATATAAATACATAATGAGGCAGAATTTGCCTGGAAATAATATAGTATGTCCATAGTCCTTGGATTATTATTATTATTTAGCACCGCGTCTTACTACCCGTTCGGTTTATACGCTTTAAGTACTAATTAAGCCAATGGATTAGGAATTGGGAAGGTTAAATAAGAGGAAGTGAACCCGCATTAGCGTGGAGGGAGAGTGGAAAATCATTTAGGAAAAACCACCCCTAGTTCACCCGACCGAGATTCGAACCTCGATCTCCCCGTCCTTGGCAGTTTAGCACAACACGACTAGCGCGTTAGCCAACTACGCCACCGAGGCGGGTCATAGTCCTTGGAGTAGTTGTGGGATGAGTAGGGGGGGGGGAGAGAGAATGAACAAGGTAGGAGTTCCAGAAACAAGTTAGTGTCAAACTAACTTCTACCGTTTAAAAAGTGTTCACTGTAGGTAACAAAAGGCCTACCGATTTTTGTTTTATATCAGTGGTTAGAGAAATTATATGTAACCAAGACTTTTAAGACCACAATAGAATAGATAATATATATTATTTTGATACAAACTAAATCTTTAATTAGTTTGAAAAAGCAAAACTCAAGAAAATGTTCATAATTCATTTTATATTTTATACATTTAAAAAAGTGTTTGTAAAATTTTGTTTCCATTTTAGTTTTTATTTGTATGTTTTGTTCAATATTAAATACGATAGATTTTTGCAAACACTTTCTTTGTAAACTAGTCCAAGACAGAACAAAAGGCGTGCAGTGACTCCATTGTAATGATATGTTGCATGATCTACAATCATTCACGTTCACCCCGACGCACAGGTTTCCGGTGAACCTAACCTTACCCTACCTCAAAGTTGAGGCAGCTGATGCCTTTCCTGGCGATCATTACATCATAACAAAGCGGCCCCTTTTGTTGGGAGGGTTGGACGCCTCGAATGTTCTTCCAAGCTCCCCCTGTTGATGTCACTGCGCATGCTCGATGACTAGGCTAACCAGAGGGGTTCCACGTCAGTGAGAGACAAGTTTACATCATTTCCTTCTGTCTAGTATAAGCGAGGGCCAATTGGAAGAATAGTATGTGGCACAAACAACACTTTACAAGGAACTATAACGATGGCTTAGTTGGCGAGATAATACACTATCGCAACATGATGACAAAGTGACGAAATCAATTACATTAGGACAAAATGATAAAATCAATTGAATCATGCATGACAAAGTGACAAAACCAATTACATCAGGACAAAATGACAAACTAACAAAACTAAATGTATCAGAACAAACTGACAAAATCAAGTATATAATGACAAAATGACAAAATTAATGGCATAATGACAAATTGACAAACCAGTTGAATAAGGACAAATTGATAAAAATAATCGAATCGGGACAAACTGACAAAATCAATTGCAACAGGACAAACTGACAAAAATATTTGCATCTGGACAAATTGACCAAACCAATTGCAGCATGACATACTGACAAAATAAATCGCAGCATGACAAACAAAAAATCATCACGACAAACGAATAAAATCTAATTGCAACAATACAAATTAACCAAATTGTATCATGACAAACTGTAGAAACTAATTGCATCCAGACAAACTGATCAAATCAATTGAATCAGGACAAACTGACAGAATCAGTTACATCTTGACAAACTGACCAAACCAATTGGATCGTGACAAACTCACTAAATCAACTGCATTAGCAAAAACTGACCAAATCAATTGTTGACAAACTGACAAAACCAATACCAGCATGACAAACGGACACAACCAAATGAATCATTACAAATTGACAAAACCAATTTCAGCATGACAAACTCACAAAATCAACCAAATTGCATCATGACAAACTGTAGAAACTAAATGCATCCAGACAAACTGATCAAATCAATTGAATCATGACAAACTGACCGAATCAGTTACATCTTGACAAACTGACCAAACCAATTGGAACGTGACAAACTCACTAAATCAATTGCATCAGCAAAAACTGATCAAATCAATTGTTGACAAACTGACAAAACCTATCGGGGTGTCACAAACTCACAAAATCAATTTAATCATGACAAACTGACAAAACCAATGCCAGCATGACAAACTCACAACATCAATTTAATCATGACAAACTGGCAAAACCAATGCCAGCATGACAAACTCACAACATCAATTTAGTCATAACGAGCTTACAAAAGTAATTGTAGCATGACAAACTGAAACAAATATTATTGTGACAAACTGACAAATCCAATTGTAGCGTGAAAAACTGACAAAAACAAAATGTTGCATGACAAACTGACAAATTAAATTGCAGCGTGAAAAATTGACAAAAAAATGTTACAACATGGCACTAACTGAGGCTATTACAAAATGAACACACACACACACGTTTCAAAAGTGGAATCTTTCTTTGTTTTACCTATAGGTAAAGCTTAGAATAAATACTTCTTTGTGTTCTCCTTAGTGTCGCTCACAATAGCCCAACCCGTCTTCTCCCAGCTCTGCGAGAACCTATTCAAGTTATTAGTCTATTATTAGTAATACGTTCATTGTCAACGATATTAACCACTATTTGGTAAAGAGGATATTGGCGGGCGAAAACAAATGAGGGAAAAGCTCTTCAGTGCACCCAGATGAAATTCGAACCTCGAACTTCCCGTCACGCAAACATATATATGTATATATATATATATATATATATATATATATATATATATATATATATAT
>CABFVX010002906.1:59931-70858 GCA_902151425.1 Timema shepardi | reverse complement strand
TATATATATATATATATATATATATATATATCAATTTAAAACATTGTATTATATTAGTAATGTTATTTTATAGATATTAATACACATATTTTAAAAGTGACAGCTGTATGAATAAGTAAACGTACAGTAGCCCCATGGCTTCTTTGGTGCCGAATGACAGCTCACAGCTGACTTATGACAGTCAAAATTTTGGTATATACCTAAATTTTGACTTTCAGAAGTGACAGCTGCTAAACACGTGTTTTTGCAGGACATTTGGTTCGGCGTAGTGATACATAATTTGGTCTGGTAACTTTTCAAAGCCGTCAGCTAGCACCAAAAAAGCAATGGGGTTACTGTAGATCTAGTATCTTTACTAGCTGTCAATTTGTAAGTAAATTGGGTTATAGAATTTGAAAGTGGATCTCTTTCTTGAAGCGATACAATCGTAAATAAGCCCCCCAAAAGCTCCGCACAATAGGACAGATGTTCGCTCGAATATGCTCCTAATATATCTCGAATACGCATTTAGGTCAGTAGACAATGTCGAAGAATAACACCCCAACCTTTTTACCTAGTCGCTTAAAGCAGGAAATGAGGCTTCCGCTCTAAAAGTGACAAATGAACAATCATTGCCACCTGTGTTTAAATGACTCACGGTGATGTTGTTTCAAGCACTGCTCATGATATTGTGTCACATGAGGGTGACACCATTCGGCGGGAACAACCTACGCCGGCAGCAGTCTCCAATTCTGTTTGAGACAAATTTTCTGAATATTTTTCTTTCCTAGATGGTTTCTTACCCTCCCTACATGAGAATGCTGGTACACTCCACTAAATTCTTGATGATTCCTCATCCCAAACCTATTAGATCAAATGTACTGATGATCCGAACAGGTAATGAGACTCGTACAAAACAAAAATAACGTTTTTGAGAAATAAAGATGTGCTGGGAAGAAGAGTAATTATTTAGCCTAAGACCAGTGGCGGCTCGTGTATAGGCACTGTGGATCTGCAGCACCCCCTATTTCCACTTGATATTTTCGATAACATTTAATATAATGAGTCCTTTTTTCCATTAATTCCTTCTTTCTTTTTGTAGTACAATATATATTCCTTAAGCTTAATGTCAGTACTTCAGTAGCCTTCCCCCAGTTTATGAAAAATATACAAAAAACTTTGTATGGAACTGTGCGCTTCACAGTGCCAGCGACGTGGTGTTTGACTGTTGTGTGCATGCGCACAAAGGAGGGGGCGAGGAGGAAGGTGGGACTGCCAGATAGAGTGAGCACTGTTGCTCTCGCAGTGCGTGATGGTGGAAGGAAGTATATTTTTTACTCAGAGAGTGCTGTGCTTAAAAAACGATTATTCTGCTTCTAGATATTCTATTTGATTCATTTTGTTTCGGTTCTTTTATTTAACAGAAAGACTAAATGAGCTTGCAGTACTTTCAATGGAGAAAAATTTCCTCAATTGTCATCCAGAGATCAAGGAGAAAATTTTTGAATTTTTTGCGCAAATTAAAACAAGAAGAATGGGTTTCATTTTTAAATGAATAGATCAAGCTTGAACTGTAGAATTTTAAGTTAAAGTAAGTTAATTAGTTGTTTTTGTTAATATTTTATTAAGTTCCTGAATAAATTTTCTCTTTTTACATTTTTTCTCCCTTTACACAATTTTAAAACAAAGGTTAAATATTTTCTGGAGCAGCACCTGCACTAACTTTAGCTACGTGCCGCCGGTGCATAAGACTAAGAATATTTATGAATGTAAAATATATATATTAACAGTGGTTCCAAAATTAGTTTGCTTACAACCCACTTAAATTCATATAGCTACATGTTTAGTGATTCACAAAGATCTATACGATGTGGACTATTCCTTCTTGTACAAAGTGTCACTAACTATAATGAACCGCTTATGTAGCCGCGTGGCTTAGCGCGGTACTCTCGTGTTATACTAGAATGCAGGAGACGGGGAGATCGGGGTTTGATCCCTGTCGGGTGTACTGAGGGTGGTTTTTCCACTCTACCTCCACGCAGGTGTGGGCACTTTCTCTGAATTAAACCTTCCTAATCCCTAACACATTAATGCAATTAGTACGCCTACACACTACACAGGCGTATTGCCGAAACGGGTTGTAAGACGTGGTGCAAAAAAAAAAAAGGCTATAATGGTTTTGTTAGAAAAAACTGGACTTTTATTATTGTATTTTCCCGCACAAAATGTTGACATTTTTAGTAAAAAAATAAGATAAGCATTTTAAAGACAATAGTTATTTAAAATTTATAAGCATTAATTTGTGCAAAAACACTATCAAGACAGTATAAACGATTCGAATAGTTTTACTTGGATTCAGATTGTGAAACTATAATTTGATTAAACAATACTAATTATAATCTTAAAGAGTCTATCTCGGTAGTCTTGGGGTAAATTGCTCACCTCAAGACCCCGATATTCGTGGGTTCAGACCCAGCCGGTGTTGACGGATTTTTCTTGAGTGATAAAAATCTGTAGTACAGCTTCCTTTAGCGGGGAAGTAAAGATGTTGGTCTCCATTTCCCATGTCAACTCTGGCGTATGGAAAAAGAACCTTGGAATATTTGTGAAAATAAGTTTCCCGGAAAAATTGGTAGCCCCTTTGGCGCTCACTCAGAAATTCTCGTGGTCTGATATAATCATTCAGTTCTGATAGTGCAGGTTAAATAACGCAAATAATTTTTCTAAAATTAATCTTGGGTCAATTTATATATACAACATTTTTTTAATATAAGAGATATATATAACAAAAGTGTCTATATATATATACACTTTTGTTTGCAACTCCGGCCTAGGTATCAGGACCTGTCCAACAGAACATACTATACATTTTAAGACCATAACCCTTAGTGAGTGTTATATATAGTATATATAACACAAAAGTGTAAATATATATCTGGTATTTGAAAAAATGGAAATAAAAATAAATTGTATGTTTAAATTGACCCAAGATTAATTAAAAAAAAGTTATTTGCAGTATTTAACTTGCATTTTCTGAACTGAATGATTATATCAGCACACGAGAATGTCTATGAGCGAGTGCGAAAGGGCCTACTATTTTTTCCAAGAAACGTATTTTCACAAATATAATACATAACACTCACTAAGGGTTATGGTCTTAAAATGTATAGTCTGCTCTGTTGGACAGGTCCTGATACCTAGGCCGGAGTTGTAAACAAAAGTGTCAATATGCTGCGCCGGGGGAAAAAAAAAGCAAACACACACTTCTATTGAAAAAAATAAGCAACTCTTTGCCCGCCCACAACTTTCACGCCCCAACAACAAGCGTCCACAACCCACGCATTTCTGTACTTTTTACAATTCGAAATTTGATAGGGTACATTTAATATTTGCAAAGGTGTAGGTCTACTTTTTGAAAATAAAAATATGGGCACATTTCAGTTGGGTCATGAGGACTTGTGACCTGCATTTAAAAAAATAGTACATAATAACATAACCTAACCTATGGTACAACACGGTCATAGCCTAAACAAAACTTATACAGGGTGGGGCTGAAACCATTAGACGATTAGTAACTTAAAAATTGACACTTTGATTGAAAAGTAAATATTTATTCACAAGTTAAATAAAAACAAATGACATAATACACTTTCCCATTTTTTGAAGATAATGTCACCATAAGGCAAAAGGATTGGTTGGGGTTCGTGCCCATCTCGTGTACTCCCATCTCATGTACTAGGAAATTTCTACCTAAATTTGTCCCATCTCATTCACTTGTTTTTCCCATCTCGTGTACTGGACAAAAATGAAAGAATAGCTAAACGGCTTTGAATCGCTCGTGATTTTTCCACTCCCTCTTCCCCTCTTTTAGTGTGACGCGTCCATCTCTTGGGGAATAGGATACGTCCACGTCACTGTGTCGTCTTCAAACCCTCTAACCTAACCTAGTTAATTTGTTAGTTAATTTGAAAGTATGCGTTATGGAAGTTGTTCCCACTTCAAAAAGAATGAAAGAGTTACTATTAGAAAGGTCGCTAACGATTCAAAATTTTAAAAGAGACTCTTTTTTCTGTTCAGTGCGTGAGATGGGGCAAACAAAAATAACGTTTACTTGATTGAATATTTGAGTGCACGTGGTGGGACAAATTCAGGTCGAAATTTCCGAATGCACGAGATGGGAGGTTACCTGGGTGAGGGGAGGGGCGGATCTTACTATTTGTTATAATCCTCCTAACCACTGACCATATCCCAACTATGCCATGACGATAATCCTCCTAACCAGTGACCATATCCCAACTAAGCTATGACGATAATCCTTCTGGACAGTGACCTTAGCCCAACTAAGCTATGATGATAATCCTTCTGGACAGTGACCTTAGCCCAACTAAGCTATGACGATAATCCTTCTGGACAGTGACCTTAGCCCAACTAAGCTATGACGATAATCCTTCTGGACAGTGACCTTAGCCCAACTAAGCTATGACGATAATCCTTCTGGACAGTGACCTTAGCCCAACTAAGCTATGACGATAATCCTTCTGGACAGTGACCTTAGCCCAACTAAGCTATGACGATAATCCTTCTGGACAGTGACCTTAGCCCAACTAAGCTATGACGATAATCCTTCTGGACAGTGACCTTAGCCCAACTAAGCTATGACGATAATCCTTCTGGACAGTGACCTTAGCCCAACTAAGCTATGACGATAATCCTTCTGGACAGTGACCTTAGCCCAACTAAGCTATGACGATAATCCTTCTGGACAGTGACCTTAGCCCAACTAAGCTATGACGATAATCCTTCTGGACAGTGACCTTAGCCCAACTAAGCTATGACGATAATCCTTCTGGACAGTGACCTTAGCCCAACTAAGCTATGACGATAATCCTTCTGGACAGTGACCTTAGCCCAACTAAGCTATGACGATAATCCTTCTGGACAGTGACCTTAGCCCAACTAAGCTATGACGATAATCCTTCTGGACAGTGACCTTAGCCCAACTAAGCTATGACGATAATCCTTCTGGACAGTGACCTTAGCCCAACTAAGCTATGACGATAATCCTTCTGGACAGTGACCTTAGCCCAACTAAGCTATGACGATAATCCTTCTGGACAGTGACCTTAGCCCAACTAAGCTATGACGATAATCCTTCTGGACAGTGACCTTAGCCCAACTAAGCTATGACGATAATCCTTCTGGACAGTGACCTTAGCCCAACTAAGCTATGACGATAATCCTTCTGGACAGTGACCTTAGCCCAACTAAGCTATGACGATAATCCTTCTGGACAGTGACCTTAGCCCAACTAAGCTATGACGATAATCCTTCTGGACAGTGACCTTAGCCCAACTAAGCTATGACGATAATCCTTCTGGACAGTGACCTTAGCCCAACTAAGCTATGACGATAATCCTTCTGGACAGTGACCTTAGCCCAACTAAGCTATGACGATAATCCTTCTGGACAGTGACCTTAGCCCAACTAAGCTATGACGATAATCCTTCTGGACAGTGACCTTAGCCCAACTAAGCTATGACGATAATCCTTCTGGACAGTGACCTTAGCCCAACTAAGCTATGACGATAATCCTTCTGGACAGTGACCTTAGCCCAACTAAGCTATGACGATAATCCTTCTGGACAGTGACCTTAGCCCAACTAAGCTATGACGATAATCCTTCTGGACAGTGACCTTAGCCCAACTAAGCTATGACGATAATCCTTCTGGACAGTGACCTTAGCCCAACTAAGCTATGACGATAATCCTTCTGGACAGTGACCTTAGCCCAACTAAGCTATGACGATAATCCTTCTGGACAGTGACCTTAGCCCAACTAAGCTATGACGATAATCCTTCTGGACAGTGACCTTAGCCCAACTAAGCTATGCCGATAATCCTTCTGGACAGTGACCTTAGCCCAACTAAGCTATGATGATAATCCTTCTGGACAGTGACCTTAGCCCAACTAAGCTATGATGATAATCATTCTGGACAGTGACCTTAGCCCAACTAAGCTATGATGATAATCCTTCTGGACAGTGACCTTAACCCAACTAAGCTATGATGATAATCCTTCTAGACAGTGACCATGACCCAACTAAGCTATGATGATAATCCTTCTGGACAGTGACCATATCCCAACTAAGCTATGACGATAATCCTTCTGGACAATGACCTTAACCCAACTCTAATGTGTCTGAATAATCTTCTAAACATTTTGCAGATCCTTAGCTATCTATATATTAGTTTAAATTATATTTAATATAATTCAAGTTATTGAAATAGTTATTGAACTTGAGAGGTTGGGAATAGTACCACGCGAGCCAGGGACTTGAAGCGATGTTATTTGTTAAAAGGTTGGATTGCTGCGGCGATTATTTAACGCGCGTGACCACTCGTGGTTTCCGGCAACAGCATCCTCCGTCTCGTTATCGTATCATTGTTGGTTGGTCTGCTAATGAGAAACGTGATACAGTGCCCGCGCAATTACATTAATTTTGCCTGCGTTTGGTTGGACATTACAGACGAGGGAATCGTTTATAAAGGGCGTGTCAAGCTCGCTTGCTCAAAAGTGTCAAAAAAAAACACCTGAAAATACGTAGTTACTCTCAAGGTCACATTTCAAAATATAAAGTAGTCTCACAATTTTTTGTAAAAAAGAATCACTTTTAAAATTCTTACTATTACAAAAAAATAGACTGGTTTAAAATGTTGAAACTTACGCTCTATTTAACCCAGAGATTTGAAAGAAAGTAAAATGCTGCAATGGTGTGGATTAAGTTTAAAATCTTGTGTCAAAGACACTTTTATAATTTGACGACAACATTGAAATATGCCTTGATCTCTCAAGTGTGTTACTTTCACAAGAGAAAATAACTGTTCACACACGTTACGTGTGTCAAACATTGCACAGTATTACAGTTTTCAAATTTAACGTTTTTTGAGAATCTATTTTTGCTAAGCAAAGAATAAACTTTAGTCCTCTAGTCTCACTTGATATGATTTCGCAAATAAAAACAAATTTCCAACTATCATAATTTTAAATGTATCTCTACAACGTTCATCATAAAATATCTTTGGAAATATTTAATGTAGGTTCATCAAAAGTTCCGCAGGTCGCATAAAAGCATGGATAGGGCAACACTGCAAGGTCACTTGTTTGAAGAGTGCATACACCTAACGGCTTATATTGGTATATTTCTAATGGTGTGTCTGTCTGAATATTGTGGTTTATACTGATACAACCTCCATCTCTTCACTAGCTCTACCTCAACCAACATACATCTGTTCACTAGCCCTACCACAAACAACTTACATCTGTTCATTAGCTCTACCTCAACCAACTTACCTTTGTTCATTAACTCTACGTCAACCAACTTACATCTCTTCACTAGCTCTACCTCAACAAACTTACATCTCTTCATTATCTCTACCTCAACCAACTTACATTTGTTCATTAGCTCTGCGTCAACCAACTTACATCTCTTCACTAGCTCTACCTCAACAAACTTACATCTCTTCACTATCTCTACCTCAACCAACTTACATCTGTTCACTAGCTCTATGTCAACCAACTTACATTTGTTCATTATCTCTACCACAACCAACTTACATCTCTTCACTATCTCTACCTCAACCAACTTACATCTGTTCACTAGCTCTATGTCAACCAACTTACATTTGTTCATTAGCTCTACGTCAACCAACTTACATCTCTTCACTAGCTCTACGTACACCAACTTACATCTCTTCACTATCTCTACCTCAACCAACTTACATCTCCTCACTAGCTCTACGTCAACCAACTTACATCTCTTCACTAGCTCTAATTCAACAAACTTACATCTATTCACTAGCTCTACCTTAACCAACTTACATCTCTTCACTAGCTCTACCTCAACCAACTTACATCTGTTCACTAGCCCTACCACAACCAACTTACAGCTATTCACTAGCTCTACGTCAACCAACTTACATCTGTTCATTTAGCTCTACGTCAACCAACTTACATCTGTTCATTAGCTCTACGTCAACCAACTTACATCTCTTCACTAGCTCTACATCAACCAACTTACAGATATTCACTAGCTCTACGTCAACCAACCTCCATCTCTTCACTAGCTCTACCTAAACCCACTTAAATCTGTTCATTAGCTCTACGTCAACCAACTTAGGTCTGTTCATTAGCTCTACGTCAACCAACTTACATCTGTTCACTAGCCCTACCACAACCAACTTACAGCTATTCACTAGCTCTAAGTCAACCAACTTACATCTGTTCATTTAGCTCTACGTCAACCAACTTACATCTGTTCATTAGCTCTACGTCAACCAACTTACATCTCTTCACTAGCTCTACATCAACCAACGTACAGATATTCACTAGCTCTACGTAAACCAACCTCCATATCTTCACTAGCTCTACCTAAACCCACTTAAATCTGTTCATTAGCTCTACGTCAACCAACTTACATCTATTCACTAGCTCTACATCAACCAACTTACAGATATTCACTAGCCCTACCACAACCAACCTTCATCTGTTCACTAGCCGTACCACAACCAACTTACAGCTATTCACTAGCTCTACGTCAACCAACTTACATCTGTTCATTAGCTCTACGTCAACCAACTTACATCTGTTCATTAGCTCTACGTCAAACAACTTACATCTGTTCATTAGCTCTACGTCAACCAACTTACATCTGTTAATTAGCTCTACGTCAACCAACTTACATCTGTTCACTAGCTCTACCTCAACCACCTTACATCTCTTCACTAGCTATACCTCAACCACCTTACATCTCTTCACTAGCTCTACGTCAACCAACTTACATCTGTTCATTAGCTCTACGTCAACCAACATACATCTGTTCATTAGCTCTACGTCAACCAACTTAGGTCTGTTCACTAGCTCTACGTCAACCAACTTACATCTGTTCATTAGCTCTACGTCAAACAACTTACATCTGTTCATTAGCTCTACGTCAACCAACTTACATCTGTTAATTAGCTCTACGTCAACCAACTTACATCTGTTCATTAGCTCTACGTCAACCAACTTACATCTGTTTACTATATCTACCTCAACCAACATACATCTGTTCATTAGCTCTACATCAACCAACTTAGATTTACGTCAACCAACTTATATCTCTTCACTAACTCTACCTCAACCAACTTACATCTGTTCCATTAGCTCTACCTCAACCAACTTACATCTATTCACTAGCCTTACCTCAACCAACTTAGCTTTACGTCAACCAACTTATATCTCTTCACTAGCTCTACCTCAACCAACTTACATCTGTTCATTAGATCTACCTCAACCAACATACATCTGTTCATTAGCTCTACCTCAACCAACTTAGCTTTACGTCAACCAACTTACATCTCTTCACTAGCTCTACCTCAACCAACATATATCTGTTCATTAACTCTACGTCAACCAACTTACATCTCTTCACTATCTCTACGTCAACCAACTTACTTCTCTTCACTAGCTCTGCGTTCAACCAACTTACATCTCTTGACTAGCTCTACATCAACCAACTTACATCTCTTCACTAGCTCTACCTCAACCAACTTACATCTCTTCACTATCTCTACCTCAACCAACGTACATCTCTTCACTAGCTCTACCTCAACCAACGTACATCTTTTCACTATCTCTACGTCAACCAACTTACTTCTCTTCACTAGTTCTGCGTTCAACCAACTTACATCTCTTGACTAGCTCTACATCAACCAACTTACATCTCTTCACTAGCTCTACCTCAACCAACTTACATCTCTTCCCTATCTCTACGTCAATCAACTTGCATCTCTTCACTATCTCTACGTCAACCAACTTACATCTCTTCACTATCTCTACGTCAACCAACCTACATCTGTTCACTAGCTCTACGTTAACCAACTTACATCTGTTCACTAGCTCTACCTTAACAAACTTAAATCTCTTCACTAGCTCTACGTCAACCAACTTAGGTCTGTTCATTAGCTCTACCTCAACCAACTTAGGTCTGTTCACTAGCTCTATGTCAACCAACTTACATATCTTCCCTATTTCTACCTCAACCACCTTACATATGATCATTAGCTCTACGTCAACCAAACTACATCTCTTCATTAGCTCTACGTCAACCAACTTAGGTCTGTCCATTACCTCTACCTCAACCAACTTAGGTCTGTTCACTAGCTCTATGTCAACATTTTACATATCTTCACTATTTCTACCTCAAACACCTTACATATGTTCATTAGCTCTACGTCAACCAACTTAGCTCTGTTCACTAGCTCTATGTCAACCAACTTACATATCTTCACTATTTCTACCTCAACCACCTTACATATGTTCATTAGCTCTACGTCAACCAAACTACATCTCTTCATTAGCTCTACGTCAACCGAATTACATCTCTTCACTAGCTCTATGTCAACCAACTTACATCTGTTCATTAGCTCTACGTCAACCAACTTATATCTCTTCACTAGCTCTACCTCAACCAACTTACATCTGCTCACTAGCTCTTCGTCAACCAACTTACATCTCTTCATTAGCTCTACGTCAACCAAATTACATCTCTTCACTAGCTCTACCTCAACCAACTTACATCTTTTCCATAGCTCTACCTCAACCAACTTAAATCTGTTCACTAGCTCTACCTCAACCAACTTACACCTCTTCACTAGCCGTACCACAACCAAATTACATCTGTTCCATAGTTCTACCTCAACCAACTTACATCTATTCATTAGCTCTACCTCAACCAACTTACATCTCTTCACTAGCTCTACCTCAACCAACTTACATCTCTTCACTAGCTCTGCGTCAACCAACTTACATCTCTTGACTAGATCTACATCAACCAACTTACATATCTTCACTAGCTCTACCTCAACCAACTTACATCTCTTCACTAGCTCTACCTCAACCAACTTACAT
>CABFVX010002906.1:0-56948 GCA_902151425.1 Timema shepardi | reverse complement strand
GGTTGGGGGGGGGGGGGGGGTTGCCCACCTCACTCGATGTCAACAACTATAGAATTACGTCCTACGACACACCATTGCGTCATTCTACCAATACCAAGAGTTTAAAATACTACGTCGTCATTTAGAGCAAGTTTTAGCACGGACAACTGGTTTATTTATTCTGCTTGAAGCAATCCAGTCAATTAATTACTACTAACACGTCAGTCAGTATCTCTCTCACAATCCTAGTCTTAGCTTGATCACACTAGGGCGAGGAAAGTATAGTGAGACTTAAATCAACAAGTGTCAACTAAATCTACTCGTAGCAATATAAGTAACTTACAAATAGATCCACTATTTGCAAAATAGAAACGCACAACTAGAGGAACTCATATCAATTAAAGGGACTCACAACCAGAGGAACTCATATCAACTAAAGGGACTCACAACCAGAGGAACTCATATCAACTAAAGGGACTCACAACCAGAGGAACTCATATCAACTAAAGGAACTCACAACAACAACAAAATTACTATGTTGTAGATTGTCACGCCGAGGTTATCTTGTTGTGACAAAGATTGCATCAGAAGAGCTATATCGCGCCATAGAAACCCAAGAAGTGCATTGTCTTCGATCGATTGATCCTCACTTGGAGCTACTTGGATTACAAACATCGACACATAGCTCAAGGCAAAGCTCCATAGCACTCCCAAAGCATCGACAAATAGCTCAAGGCAAAGCTCCGTAGCACTCTCAAAACATCGACAAATATATTACGGGAAAGCTTCAATACACTATGAAAACATTAATAAATATATCACGGAAAAACTTCAATGCACTATGAAAACACCGACAAACATATCACGGGAAAACTTCAATGCACTCTGCAAACATTGGCAAATATCTCACAGAAAAGCTTCAATGCACTATGAAAACATCGACAAATAGCTCAGGGCAAAGCTTCATTGCACTCTGGAAACATCGACAAATATATCACGGGAAAACTTCAATGCACTATGAAAACATCGACAAATATTACACGGGAAAACTTCAATGCACTATGAAAACATCAACAAATATATCATGGGAAAACTTCATTGCACGCTGGAAACATCGACAAATATATCTCGGAAAACTTCAATGTACTCTGGAAACATCGACAAATACCTATATCACGGGAAAGTTTCAATGCATTATGAAAACATAGACAAATACTACACGGGAAAGCTTCAATGAACTCTGGAAACATCGACAAATATTTCACGGGAAAGCTTCATTGCACTCTGGAAACATCGACAAATATATCTCGGAAAACTTCAATGTACTATGAAAACATCGACAAAGCTCAGGGCAAAGCTTCATTGCACTCTGGAAACATCGACAAATATATCACGGGAAAACTTCAATGCACTATGAAAACATCGACAAATAGCTCAGGGCAAAGCTTAATTGCACTATGGAAACATCGACAAATATTTCACGGGAAAGCTTCAATGCAATCTGGAAACATTGATAAATATCTCATGGGAAAGCTTCAATGCACTCTGGAAACATTGACAAATATTTCACGGGAAAGCTTCAATGAACTCTGGAAACATCGACAAATATCTCACGGGAAAGCTTCATTGCGCTCTGCAAGCATTATTGCTACGAGATCGACTGAATATTGGTGTGAGATCGAATGAATATTGCCGTGAGATAGACCAGTTGTCCAGATGCTGGCCCTAAGGCTTTCGCAATACAGGCTACTAGAATGCCGATGATGGGGAAATTGGGTTTCAAATCCCGATCGGATGTACTATTGGTGGTTTCATATGATTTACCACCCAACCTCCATGAAAATGCAAATGCATTTCCTCTAAATCGGCCCTTCTACATCTCTAGCACATTAACTTAATTAGTACAAATGATTATAACTTGAAGGGAATGTAAGGATGTAAAACAAATTTAGTATAATTTGTTTATGTGATATTAGCCTTCCATTCATCAATAAATGAAGAAAAACAAAATTCTGTGTGATGTGGTCACTAAACAAAAATTTATTTCCATTTTCGCAAAAAACAAAAGTTATAGTGTTAGCATACATAATTTTGCTGCGGTATTTCTGACGACAATAGAAGTTACGAAGCTCTGAAACCACTAAAACAATCCTCAATTATTCTAGAACTCTCTGTTATTGGTTATTAACCCGTTACAAATTATTTTATGTGTCTGAGGAAAGCTATATCTACGTTTCAAACCATTTACTTTGGTCCCAAAACTGCGACATTTTGCTCTTTTAGCATTTTAGTTATGTTTTTAGTTATAAAACCTAAAATACAATATTTTTATTACTACAGGGACACGCGGATAACTTTCTACTACATTTTGGTGTGGACCATTTCAAAAATAGCAAACTACTTCTTAAATAACTTTGAATTTATGGACGTCTGTGACGCGTCTCGGTGGGCGATTTGACCCCCTGACATTTTTTAAATGATTTATTTTACAAGTTTCATTTTAATAATTAAAACTGAGCTTGGAAAAATAAATAAAAATGGCAGGGTAATGATTGGTACTCCATAGAGCGAGGAATTTTCTCACACAGTATATTAACCAATTAAATGATTGAAAGAGGAAATAAGATGGGTCACTTTTGAGGAATCGCACTTCATATTCCTGGAAAGAATAAGAAAATCCACCCATCATTCACCAGTTCAGAATCGCCCTCCATTGTCCTGATTTATTAGTCAAGAATTCAAATCACCTCACAAACAATCCAGATAATTACGTTGCAAATACCTGAACAACAACATAACAATAACTTACAGTGATAATGAGCCCCTTTTTATTAATATATTCTATATTGAACCGCCTCTTCCGACCATGGGACAAGCCGTGCCGGTCGCTAAAACGCAGCGGCGACGGGTTTGGTTTGAAAGTCGATAAGAGTTAGAGAGAAACAGAGAAAGAAGCGCCACGTGTTGACCTTGAAGAATGGCGCGCTCTTGAATTCGTAGCCGAACTGCTGCGCACTACACCGTCGCACCTTTTGGCACACCCACCTCCTCACCATTTCGTGAGGAGACTGGGCTGGCGATGACGTAACGATATATACTCCACTCATTTCTAGTATAGGGACTATCATATCGATAAAGTCTATCTTACTCTTGTCGAAAGGAAATTACCGAACAAAGTAAGGTTTCGGTAACAAAAAGATAAGCAGGGAATTATATCCGACTATCGTGTTTTATTAGAACTAAAATGTTTTATTATACATTTTATTCACATTTTTGAAAGGGAATCTCATAGTTCACGGGAAAAGAAGCCTCTTACGTTGTTTTGGGCATATTATTATTATTATTATTATTATTATTATTATTATTATTATTAGCACCGCGTCTTACTACCCGTTCGGGTTATACGCACTTCTGCTAATGTACAATTGTAGGGTGATTGTGAGATGAAATGGAGGACCTACAGTTTAACGTGGGATCCGAACCACGGTGGGGGCTTGGTATTCCCCACATTCACAAGATGTGATTAATACACGTCTTGTCAGAGGTGAAGGAAGGGTTTGGTAATAAGATAAATCTGTGCCGGGACCGAGGATTGAACCCCAGACACCAACACAGAAGTCACCTTACCCCTAGACCGCCAGGTCACCCTTGGGCATGTTAAGAGGATGAGTGTGTATTGAGTGATGAGGCAAATATATGAAGGTAGAGTGTTTGTATCAAAATGAGGGGGTAGGAAATGTAAGACGTGGCTAAATATTGTAGATGAATGTGTGAAAAAGAGAAAAATGAAGTGGGGCTGGAAGGGGATGCGAGAAAAAGCCAATATTTTTGAAGTTTTTATGGAAAAACATTTTTTTGACCAAATTAAATAAATGATTCCTCCAATACAAACATAGACTTTAATTTTCTTCACATGTTGACCTCAAAATTTCTTGAATATTTGTCAAGGGTGTCCTGGAATTGAACGACCACTTTTTCTCTTCATTTAAAAAGTGTGTCATTTGATTACTCTATGCTCGTGATGGATATTCAGGAACCATTGATATTAGAATGTGAAGAAAATTAAAATCTATGTCTGTACTGAAGCAATATTTTATTTATTTTAGGCAAAAAAAGTGGTCTAGGGGTAAAGTGTCAGACTTCTGTGCTGGGGTTTGGGGTTCAATCCTCAGTCCCGGCACAGATTTTATCTGATTACCAAACCCTTCCTTCACCTCTGACAAGACGTGTATTAATCACAACTTGTGAATGTGGGGAATTCCAGGCCTCCACCGCGGTTCGGATCTCACATTAAACTATAGGTCCTCCATTTCATCTCACAATCAACCTACCATTACACATTAGCGTAAGTACGTATAACCCGAACGGGTAGTAAGACGAGGTGCTAATAATAATAATAATTTATTAAGGTGGGGTACTAGTGAGCGCGAGTTAAATGCATTAATTTTGCAGTTTTTACAACATAAACATGTTTGTGACCATAATAAATATTTCTTCTATAGCAACATACTGTTTAATTTTCTGCACATGTTGATATCAACAGTTGTTGAATATCTGTCACGAGCATAGCGGCATTTGGTGACAAGCTTGTTGAATAAAGAGAAAATCTCACAACAATCCAGAACACCCTTGACAAATATTCAAGAACTGCTGTTGAGATCTTCGATTTATTTTGGCGAAAAAAATGTTTATGCTATAAACTTCAAAAATACTTTCCTAAACTCACGCATACCAGCACCCCACTTTAATAAATTATTACCCGCCTCGGTGGCGTAGTTGGCTAACGCGCTAGTCGTGTTGAGCTCGACTACTGAGGACGGGGAGACCAAGGTTCGAATCTCGGTCGGGCGAACTGGGGTGGGTTTTTCCTGAATGGTTTTCCACTCTTCCCTCCACGCAAATGCGGGTTCACTTCCTCTAATTCAACCTTCCCAATTCCTAATCCATTTGAGTAATTAGTACTTAAAGCGTATAGCCCGAACGGGTAGTAAGACGTGGTGCTAAATATTATTATTATTATTACTATTATTATCTAAAGTAGCTCTAGGCTACCTCTGGTACGAGCTATATTAACATAACGTTCTAAACGAGGTGTTATCCGGTGGGAGGAGAAGGGGGGGGGAGGCTCTCTCTCAATTATTGAACCAACACAACTCTCATTCCACTCGATCTTCTCAATTCATCAATGTGGGAGACAATGCCCAATTTCACCAGCTATTTATTTTATGCCACGCCTGGATCTAACCTGAGATACAGTTAGCTCGTTGTACAATTGAGTAAAAAATCTGAAATTTGGACAAAAAGTGTGTGTATAAACATTTGTTTTCGTAAGTACACATATGGCCATGAGGTGTGAGGTGTCGCCGCTGAATGCCAGTATGTTGCGATGGGTAGCAGGTTACCATCTCTTTGAACTACCATCCCTTATATTAACATGCTTTATTTACATCCCATCTTACTACCCGTACGGGCCATCTGTATTTAGTTACAGTAGTGGGGTAGGGAGAATTTAGAGTAAGTGGAGAGCGAGGGGGAAACAGCTTAGAAAAAATCACCCACAATGCAACCTGTTGGAGTTCAAATCCCTCCATGAGTGACAAACCAAACCAAGCGGGAGTGAAGCTATACCTGCGAGCACACCTATGTCTGTTTGAATTATTATTAGTATATTACCTACATGATTGCTATACGAACGTGACTAAGATCTCATGAAAGAGAATCAACCCTCTCGGTGGATATTTTGAAAGTTATATCGCTCAAACACAAGATTGCTAAGTGCTACCCGCTTCGGGGACCGTGTGGTCTAACGCGTTACTTTCCCAGTGGACTAGACTGCCGACGACGGGGATATCGAAGTTCGAATCTCAATCAGATGTACTGAGTTTATTTCAAAATGGTTTTTCACTCTTCCTCCACGCCAATTTGAGTACTTTTCCTCTAAATATATATAACCTTCTTAATTTCTAAAATCAAAACCGTAATTAGTATATAAGAGTGTATAAGCCAAAAACCAAATGGGTAGTAAGACGTGGTGCTGAAAACAAAAAACAAACAAAAACAAGACTGTTACATTTACTGAGTCAGCAATCAGCCGTCAGAATTGGCTATCTAAAAGGTACCTAAGCAAGAACTTAACAGTTTTAATTAAAACCGCTTACATTTCAATTTTGCTCCCTCCTAGACTCATTATGGTCATTTAAAAATTAATAATAAAGTTACAGCTTTTACAAGCATTGCAACTCCAATGTTGGAAACCAATGGGGTAGTAAGACGCGATAGTGTATAACCCGTAGTGAGACTTGATGATTAAAATAGAAAAAAGAAGAACGTGATTCAAAATGAAAATGTTTATATAAAGTGGTAGATGAATAAAAAAAATGTTTTTTTGTTAACTCCAAGAAGTGTTATAATAATGTCAGTGTAAATTTTAATTTGTGCATTTTTATTACTATTTAAACATAGCCTTCTTGAGGTAAGGAGGGCACTAGACTTCTTCCTCCCTCTGGTTATAAACCTGTGAAAAGGTCCCCTGGTTAAAGTTAGCAGTAGGTCCCAAGACTCGAGAACTAATCAACAACGTATGCAAACTTTCTTTCCCAGTTGAAAAAACTCACCATATTTTATGGCCGACAGTTCACTTAACTCTTATCAACTAAGACTTTAATAGTCATACATCTCTCGAAATGGACATATGTTGTCAGGCTGAGACACAGACAAATAATATACACAGACAATCAACCTCCAGGTTAAAATGGTTGAGCTCCTTTTGGCAGCTTAAGTCCTTCACCACTAGGATCGCTACGGTTAGTCCTATCATCACCCAGCAGTGACACTAGTGAAGCTCAGTGTTGAAGGACTCAAGCTGGCAAAAGGAGTGCAGTGAAACCCCCGTAAGGTCGAGAGTCTGTTTCTTACTTGTCTGTGGACGGGGGCTACTCACAGGGCTTTGTGAAAGCTTTTGGATAAGCTGAACACCAAATGTAGGCTTGGTCCGAAACAACTAAACGATTAGTAACTTGAAAATTAGCACTTTAGTTGAAAAGTAAAGATGCACTAGCTAAATTAAATCAAACTACATCTTACATTTTTTCACTTTTTGAAGATAATATCACTCAAGCGAGCTCCACCGGACGTCAGACAAACCGTATCACGTTGACCAACACTTTCCTCGGTATATATCGTTTAATTATTTTGGCCTCACTCTGTATTACCTGTCCAGCTATCTTTTGAATAATTTCCACCAACTAGTAATGTGCATTTTAAATATTATCTTTCCGATACAAAACAGCATGCCGTGGTTGTATATACATGAGTCATGATAGATAACTCCTATGTGGTAACCTATCAGGGGTAGCAGAAAGCGCTTAAAGTTTTCTTGGTCTCGGTATTGATGATAATTTAATAGACAATAGTGTAAAGTATTCAAAATGTTGATTTCATATTGGAGAAAATCTTAAAATTCTTAGTAATCAACTAAAAACAACGATTAAAACCCTGGGCCCTACTTTCTTTCTAGACACCACCTTGCCCCACAAGTCTAATTTGGAAAGTTGTAATATTTCAACTGATTTACCTAGACTTCCAGTAAATCACTGAGGGGCAAACTATTGGGCTTTATATCCGACCTTTTAAAAATATATTTATACTGGCAACTTAAAACTTCAAATAATACAAGAGCCTATGTTTGTTTTACCGGTCCAAACGATATTTTTTTTAGCGTCGGGGTGACATGCACATTTACACTAATGAGGTAGGGATGAGAAAGGTAGAATGTAGATTACATTTTTCCTTAGTTGTGTGGATATGAAAAAAAATGTACGCAAACATTTTTCATTATGCCCGACTGGGATTCAAACCTCCTCCTTCTCGTCACTGGCAGACCAGACCAACGAGAGTGACGCCTTAGGCCCTGCGTCCACCAAGAAAACCAAAGCAATAATTCGTGGCTGACTGGTCACTCGTTTGAGGAGGACCTCAATGTGGGAAACAACCATCTAAAAGCTCGTGAAAAAGACCCGGAAACATTTTTGAGTTCCCCCTGAGCTTGAAAAAAAGAGAGAGGACTTAAATAATTGAAATTGATGTCAAGTGATCCTGTAAAGTTTTAATAAACGTATAGGATAATTAGGAAAATATTTGAAGAGCTTGAACAGTCGTAGGTTTGACTACAAATAAGAAAGATACCACTTACCTTGAAGCAGTCGGAGTCTCAGAAAGAATATTGATAACATTAAGGTATATGTTAGATTGAAATCTGGCTAAGGCTCTTCTAAAAGTGCATGTTGCAACGACTCACAGGCAACTGAGCACCTGGTGACCAATCAGTTTGATTCTCAGCGATTTATCGTCCAGCGCTTTGGTAGCAGACCCCTCAGTGGACGAAGGAGACTAAAACCAAGCAACTAATCGTCCATCACAAAGAAACCAATTACCCAATAAACTTTTTCATACCCGCTTCTGTGGCCGGGTGGTCTAACGCGCTACTACCACAGTAGACTAGACTTCCGATGATCGGGAGATCGAATCTCAGTCAGGTTAAATGAGGTTTTTTTCCTAAAATAGTTTTCCACTCTCCACGCAAATACGGGTACACTTCATCTAAATACAGCCTGCCTGATTCCTAAAACGATTAGTGTAATTATTAAATATGCATATAATCTGAACGGGTAGTAAAACGCTATGCTAAAAAAAACTTTTTCATTTGAAAAATATATCGCTCGTCCACCGAGGCGCCTATGACCAAGGTGCTGGGTGATAGATCACTGGAAACCAAACTGGTTGGTCACTAAGTGCTAAGTTGCTTGTGAGTCGTTGCAGCGTGTGCTTGTGGAACAGCCTCCACAGAGTTCTATTTTAATTTGTGCGAGCTTAAAATCGATATCTTTTCACTTTTGTATTCAACTTTCCCAAGACCCGTATTTTCTTATTACAATTCATAATTCCCTTGTCATAGAAAGCCAGATCTTGAGAACATTTTCTTATATAACACATAATTGTGTTTCTTTCAATCACTATACCTCAACCATAGCTGGAATCAGGTTAACTTGCGGCCAGGTACATGATTCTGCGCGACCCACGGACCTCCGAACCATCATGCAATGGGACCCTAATGGTATTTCTTATACACGTAGTAGAAATACGTTATTTGGGCTTATAACATTTGTAAGTTGGTCATTATTTGGTGAAATTTAGCTAGTAAGGTTGGTACACAGAATTGGTATTCCTTACACAACAGATATTGATTCCTTATAATTGTTAATGTTTGGCAGCTCATAAATATGTAAACAAGGGTTTTCTTTTATGAAAGGAACAAACAATATATATATATATATATTTGGCTTACGCACATCCGTTTGTCTTAAATTACTATCTTAAAATTAGTTTTGAATTTCAGAAAAAAAAATAGTTATCAGGTATTATTATTTTATATAAGCTTTATTTATTTTTGTAATATTAATAATTTAAAAATTGAGTTATTCTTAAAAACTTAAGAAGGCTTCAATACAATATTTTTTAAAAAAGCCCCCTCACTATTTGTTATTTTGAGCAACGAGTTTTACACGCCTAGTCTAAATGCTCATACAGGACGGACATTGTTAAGCTAGCCAAATAAAACTGGTCTCATTGAACCTTATAGCTAGTCTTACATGACATTATCCTGCCCTACCTCAACTAACCAAACATAAACGAGCTTAAATAACTTTTCACCCTCTTTGACAAACATTACCAAACCCCGCTGATCTTGATTGAAATATAGAACTTTGTAAAACTTGATAGGAAATTTACCAAACCTGATAACTTTAAAAAAAAAAGATTAAATAAAAACTAATTTAAATGTTAATATTATATTTTCTTTGTTACTTTATTTATTCCCTTCTCCCTATTTGATATTAACCTTAGTCTTCTATGACGACTTTTTTTTTTATCTTATGGCACATTTGACCGGAAGATACTTTGACGTTCATATTTCGGTCGCCTTATGTGTGTTAGCCGCTCTGTTGGCCCAGAACGTTGCTCAGGAAACACCATAGGAGGATGTCTACACGTACCAGCAATTAGATTATGTAATGGTAGTTGTTACGATGGGGGGTCGGGGCGAGTCTTAACTTAACTTAAACCTAATTAACTTAACCCTTTAGGTGACCTGGCGGTCTAGGGGTAAGGTGTCAGACTTCTATGCTGGCGGCCGGGGCTCAATCCTCGGTCTTGGCAAAGATTTATCTGTTTACCAAACCCTTCCTTCACCTCTGACAAGACATCTTGTGAATGTGAGGAATGCCAGGCCTCCACCGTGGTTCGGATTCCACGTTAAACTGTAGGCCCTTCATTTCATCTCACAATCACCCTACCACTACCCATTAGCGTAAGTGCGTATAGCCCTAACGGGTAGTAAGACGCGGTGCTAATAATAATAATAATAATAATAATAATAATAACTAAACCCTGGTGACCAGTGGAATTATTCACCTAAAGGGAAAGATACCAAAAGTACAACCGGGAATCGAACCCAGGACCCCTAGGTTTGTACTGACCACTACACCATGGGGTCGTTTTATGATGACATTTTTTGGTGTTCTATAGATGTTACACTACCTTAAGGAGGACTTATTTATGAAAATATGATTTATTTGAATACATAATATCGGAAAGTTTGTGAAAATTTTGAGGTTTTATTTGTAAATAAACTTTTACATAATTACATAATATATACCTCAAAATTCCTCAATGAGTACAAATCTTCATTCTCTAATAATAGGGACATACTTTGGTTACTAACAAGAAACTTTGTCGCTTTGCTCCCCATCGTCACCGCTGAAAATTTCGAGTAATAATTCAAATACGAATTCACTTCACACATTTCTGGCATATCGTAGGTGTTTTCTTTTCCCCTTAATTCCCATACACCCGCCTTCGGTGGCGTAGTTGGCTAACGCGCTTGTCGTGTTGAGCTCGACTGCTGAGGACGGGGACATCGAGGTTCGAATCTCGGTCGGGTGAGCTGGGGGTGGTTTTTCCTAAATGGTTTTACACTCTCCCTCCACGCAAATGCGGGTTCACTTCCTCCCATTTAACCTTCCCAATCCCTAATCCATTAGAGTAATTAGTACTTAAAGCGATCGGGTAGTAAGACGTGGTGCTAAATATTATATATTATTAACTCCCATACCTCGCGCGAGCCGGGAGCTGAGTTGGTTCTGCTATGATGAACGCTCTTAACGCTCTTAACGCTGAAGTGAACAGCTGTAGTTTTCCACAAGTTTGTCGACGAGGAACAATATTATATGAGTCCAACTAGAGGGTCACACTCAAGAAAAAGTTGTTTGTGGAACATGTGTAAATAGGAAACATTTTAGTTACAATATTTATCTTAGTGCTGTGTTTACAGACCTGGTTCAAGAATATCAACGTTTCGTGGTGTAAAAATATATATTTTGTGTCTTGTAGTTATGTTTACTCCATCTTGGGGGGAGAGAGGTTGAAGTCTTACCACGTCCAGTTACACTATGGCCTTATATTACATTATTATTATTATTATTATTAGCCCCGCGTCTTACTACCCGTTCGGGTTATACGCACTTACGCTAATGTGCAATGGTAGGGTGAATGTGAGATGAAATGAAGGACCTACAGTTTAACGTGGAATCCGAACCACGGTGGAGGCCTGGCATTCCCCACATTCACAAGATGTCTTGTTAGAGGTGAAGGAAGGGTTTGGTAATCAGATAAATCTGTGCCGGGACCGAGGATTGAACCCCGGCCGCCAGCACAGAAGTCCGACACCTTACCCCTAAACCACCAGGTCACCTAAGCTGCACTATAGCGTACTTGTCAAGGTAAGCGTGCTAGATTAAGTGGCGTAACTATAGGGTAGCGTAGGTGGCAAAATGCCGCAGGCCCGCAATCAAAATGGGCCCACTACGCAGGCTCACCCGCCCAAAATTAATTTGTTAAGAGATGGCATTGTTGTTTTTGTTTCATAAGAAAATTATAATTCAATAAATAACTACTCAATATCACTTTATTTTGCATAATTTCATGCTTTACAATAAAGCTCTGTACACATTTTTCTGTAAAATTAATATTCAAAAAGATATAAGTAGATCTACAAAAAAAAACTTGGAGGAAATTATATAAGTACAATTTCGCAGAGATCAAAGCAGGAAGAAAAGAGTTTTAAATGTCGATGTTTGTTTAGCCTCTGTAAGTGTTTATAATTATTTATTATAGTTTTGTTTATAATATTTATTGATATAGTCTTATTCAATTTAGATGAATTTTTTAACGTTATTTTGATATTTTCCTATTTTAAGTAGCAATTTTACTAGACAAATGTAGACCTGTATTATGAAATTTATAAAAGAATTCCACTAATAAATGTTAATGTAATTTATTATAATCTACAATTACACATAATATTATTTTTGGGGGGGTGAGGGAGCTTTATTTTATTGGAGGGAGGGGGGGGACCTTGAAAGTTTTTCCACGGGACCATTACTGGCTAGTTACGCCTCTGGCTAGGTTGAGTAAAAGACTCAATAATCTCGTTCTTTTGAATATAATTATTATATCTATATTATTATTATTATTATTATTATTATTATTATTATTATTAGCACCGCGTCTTACTACCCGTTCGGGTTATACGCACTTACGCTAATGTGTAATGGTAGGGTGATTGTGAGATGAAATGGAGGACCTACAGTTTAACGTGGAATCCGAACCACGGTGGAGACCTGGCATTCCTCACATTCACAAGATGTCTTGTCAGAGGTGAAGGAAGGGTTTGGTAATCTATATTATTATTCTGTTTTAAGATTTAAAACATAAACGCTACTATCTATGTTGCGCATGATTTGGTTTTAACCCGCCTCGGTGGCTTATTTGGCTAACGCGCTAGTCGTGTTGAGCTCGACCACTGAGGACGGGGAGATCGAGGTTCGAATCTCGGTCGGGTGAACTGGGGGTGGTTTTTCATAAATGGTTTTCCACTCTCCCTCCATGCAAATGCGGGTTAGCCTCCTCTAATTCACCCTTCCAAATTCCTAATCCTTTAGCGTAATTAGCACTTAAAGCGTATAACCCGAATGGGTAGTAAGACGCGGTGCTAAATATTAAATTTGGTTCTAGGCAGCTCTGGAATTGGAAGTTGAAGTTGCATGAGTCTATGAGATTTAGTAGTATTAAGAGTATATTTTAAAAGCTCAAAAAATTAAGATTAATTTTATTTAATCCTAGCTCGTAGCTTTTATTTACAGTTAAAGTAATTACATTCCTTAAAACCCCTTCCTTATTTTATAATAACCATAAAATCAACCCCCAAAATATTTATGAAATATACAACTTTTTTTCCACGCGTATTATTACTACCCCGAGCTATCTACATCGAACTGAGATGAGTATGGTATAACTTAAAGGAAATATACTTTCGTTTGCTTTGAGATAGAATAGGGGCAAACTACCCTCACACATTTGGATGGAGTTTGAAATGTGGCGTAAAGCCAAACCAGATTATGACTATGATTATTATTACTAACGCTTTTGCTCACGTGACTATCCACGAGGATAAAAAAAGCATTAAATGTAAAACAATCCCGATCATATATCCCTTGCCACTACTACGGAAAATGCCAATTATTTGATGTTGGGGAATGTCACAACCTTAGGTGAAAGGATATGTTCCTGAGGGGTTGTTTTGATAAATACTGAGAGAGGTCTCTTGTTGAACTAATGATAGCTCCAAGTCTTACTTATCTTCTGTACAAATAAGGCTGAAAGAAAACACTCCCCAAATGTTACTACTACATATACAGTCCAATTTTCAAAGACAGAGCCTAATCTGACATTTAAAATATACCAGATCTACTTTCATACATTTATACGTTCATACCCATAAAATAACACTATTGAGTAATAACAAATATCCTGATTTGTGGTAAATACAAATTAGATTTCAGTATAAAAGGTCTGTAAATAAAATATTTCCCTTTGGTTAGAAATGGTTAACAAATTAACTCTTATAGGTCCGGGGTTCAATCCTCAGTCCCGGCATAGATTTATCTGATAACCAAACCCTTCCTTCACCTCTGACAAGACATCTTGTGAATGTGGGGAATGCCAGGCCTCCACCGTGGTTCGGATTCCACGTTAAACTTTAGGTCCTCCATTTCATCTCACAATCACCCTACCATTACACATTAGCGTAAGTGCGTATGACCCGAACGGGCAGTAAGACGCGGTGCTAATAATAAACTCTTATATGACATGATGTATAGCAAATAAAAAAAACTACGACTAAAATGTATATATGCCAAACGAACCAAATATTATAGGAGGTTGAAAAAAATATAATTTTGATTGCTTGAACATTGATTTTTGCTCTTTGTCTGTATCTTTAAATATTTGTCTTTAGTCACAATACGGCTGGTATAAAAGCTGATTCAACCCCATATTTTACCCATGTGTTTTGTTTGAGGTGAAAACATTTATCAGACTAAGGGACCCTTTTTTAGCTATTGAAATGTTGTCATCATAAGTTCGCATTTAAACTAACAATTTAATATAATTCGCATTTTAAAGGTCAAGTAGTCGATTTCTTAAAAGTATTTTTAATTAGTTTTTATCTATATCTATTCCTAAATGTTACTGAAGTATTGACATGTTTTTCATTATGGCAGAAAGATGTGTGTTTTTATGTTATAAAAGGCCGTTCCTATGAAAATTGTAGTGTACCTCCTCTATCATCAGACAGACGGTTCCTGGCCGTCATGACAGTGGTTTCTCTCGCTTGACTCTCAGGTACGATGAACTGTTTGCTACCCAACAATCTCTGAGAGGCCCTCCTTTGATGCGTTGGTTCGACTTTTATCACAGTTCAGAAAGCCACTAGATCGTATACAGTTCATAATATACACACCATCAGATGAGCAGCTTTAGATATAATGCTGTACAACATTATTGTTATACTATATAAAAGGTTCTTTACTGTTTTGGGAAGATCCTTGAGCTCACAAAGAGGCGTTTGACAACAGCTGTCACAAATTTATTTCAGACGCCTTCACTCCAAGCGTCTTCAAAAATAAATATACGTAAAGTCTGTTCACGGTAGGAATTGACTTCTGAAAGGCCTTTTTCGCTACCAAAAATCTATTATATAGTAGGATATTGGTAGGAAAAAAGACCTTTCAGAGAGTAATTCCTACCGTGAATGGAGTAATTGAACTTTTCATACACAAAATATAGAAAATACTTATGGTAAGTGATAGCGAGTACTTCGCATATTCCCTATTTACTTAGACACTTTATCTGTATTATTTTTGAACACACATTTTAATACGCCTTAAAAATACTTAATTTTCATTAAATCTCAGGCTTAGGTGGATGAATTTTAGGTAACTACGCCAACCTTAATTCGGAAAAGTACGGTAAACTTTGTGATTTGACCTTGGATTTCAGAGTTGTAGTTCATGACACAGACATTTATGTGCATAAAATGTAATATGCAAATCAAGACTTTTAGATAAATAAGGAGTGTTTTAAGAAAATTCCCCACCGTTCAGCTGTGAGTGTGAATAAATCACCATAAGTCCACTTGGTTAGGATTGAAATCCAGCCTCCCAGCTCAAAGTCCACGACACGCTCCATACAGCCAACCTTATCTGGTTGTCTTTGAAAGAGGTTATATTTAATATTTAGCACCACGTTACTACCCATTCGAGCTATACGCTTAAGTACTAATTACGCTAATGGGCAAGGAGTTGGGAAAGTTAAATATAAAGGAAGTGAATCCACACTTGCGTGGAGGTAGAGTGGGAAAACATTTATGAAAAACCACCCCCAGTTCACCCGAGCAAGATTAAAACTTTGATCTCTCCGTCCTCGGCAGTCTAGCTCAACACAAAAATAGCGCGTTAGCTAACAGTTTGTCACCAACTCTTTCTCTGATATTTGTAAATGAGAAGCTAACACATTTACGTTTCGGTTGCTAATAATTACACCCCTCGATAACATCATTTGGATAAAACTTACTTTCTTTCAACATGAGTGACATAATAACCTCTGGCTCACTAATAGACCTAATACTCTTAGACCACACATGCTTAGGCTAGCCACTGCCTACACTGGACACGTCCAATATACCTATGTGTCTGTGGTGTTATTTGAAACAGGGAGTCTTATTGGAACCGTAACATGAACCGATAAGCGAAACTAACAGTTATTTTTAAAGAACCAGAACAGAAACCTTAAAAACAAATTTACTATGAACCAGAACAGGATTTCTAATCGATATACATTTTTAGGTTCATAAGAGCCCATTTCCACGAGCGTGTTTAGCAGCGTTGTTTGACGATACCGTGTTTTAAATGGTTGTGTTTCCACGAGCGTGCGCGGTTGAATTAGTAGCGTTGCTGCCGCGCACGATCGACCGTCCTCGCGACTAGCCGCGGCATTTCCTAGCAGCGCTGCCAGTGTAGATACATTGAATTAAATGGCCCTGTTTCCACGAGCGGCAGAAATACGCGAGACTCCTTCAAAACAGAACCACGTGTTGTTGTGCTAGGCTAACAATACAGTATTATTTATTACTATAAAACAATCCTTTGAGAGCTTAGATGTGGACATGTTTATTAGTGGAATAGAGGAGCTACCAGCCGTTTGGGATTTAAAGTCATTTGAACACAGCAATAAGCAAGAAAAAACAAGATCATGGGCATCATTGTGCAGAAAGTTTATTCCAAATTCAAGTATTACGTAAATACCTTAGGGGGAGGGGAGGTCCGAACAAAGCTTACGTAATACAGAAAGACACAGGAAAGAATGGGGGAGGTTGAATCGCGAGTAAATTAAAAAAATACATTACAATGCTATAAATTTCTAAATTTTACCAGTTTAATACAATAAATTTAGATTTAATGTACAACAATGTTTATTGAGAATTATTGTGAATTACACACCATTAATTTATAAGTCTCGTTAATATATATCTACCAGCAATTTATACAATGGACAACAAATTATATTAATTCCTGTTATAAGGACGGAGAAAGGGGGAGGGGGGTCCAAAATGGCCAAAAATATAATTTTATTACCGAGATCATAGAAGAAAGCATGGGTTTAATATTGGCAGCGTGACAGCCGCTCTGCTAAATACGCTTGTGGAAAATAACCCTAAAGATTTTAAATTTCATATCTCTTTTTTATAATTATATTTTGTGTCCTTTTCTTAACTTATTTTTATTTAGAAATACTGTATTTTTCCTTTTTTTTCAGGATTTTTAAAAATCAATTTCTGATATATTTAAAAGAACCAGTACCGGAACCTAATTAATAACCAAAAAGAACAGAAACTCATTTTTCTCTAACCTAATTCAGTACCAGTACCTTAAAATGTTTGATTGGAAAACCAAAACAAGAACCGGAACCGATAAATATTCCGGTTCGACTCCTTGATTTGAAATAATATTGATACACTCAATTTTCCCTTGAAAGTAGCAGTATTACCTTGATGAACTACATACACTATGGCCCCATATCATAAGCTGCACCATAGTGCAGTGGCGGATTTTAAAAAAATTCGACCCTAGGCGCAGTTATAATATGCCCCCTGCCCCCCCCCCCCCTATTTATAATTTTTGTCAAGGGCTTTAGGAAGTTTCGGTGGAAACAGGGGTTGGGGGGAGGGGGGAAAGTTAGTATTCAAGAAAATATGTCTAATAAAGACATGCTTTACAGTAGCTTGAGTTAACATTATGAAGAAGGGGAGACTGATCTCAGTTACAGAGCGATTGCAAAGTAAAGTTATTTGAAAGAAATATTGTCATTCTGACTTTAACTTGAACTATTACAATATTGTTAGTCATTCATTTTTAAACGTAATTATTAAAAAACAAAATATTATGATAAAAAAAATTATATCCAAAATGTGCCGCCCCCTAAAGCCGCCACCCCTAGACCCGTGACTAATGGACCTCTAGTGTAAATCCACTTCTGCCATAATGGAACCATGCGAGGTAAGCTTGCAGGATATACGAAGGGTACCTACACAAACCTAGTATCATATCACGCATGTCTACAGTTCAATTTTCATACAAAGGCCTTTTATTAAATAAAAACATAGTTTTTTTGCGATCAATGTTGATATTTTACTGTATTAAAATTGTTAATTTATAGGTAATGATAGTATCTATCAATAGTGACAGCTATAGATAACAATCCTTGACGTATGAATACATTAAAGTAGATAGAATAATGCCACTTTTCTAGCTCTTAGATAAGAAACTTCATATGAAAATGGGACTGTACTGCCTCTCTTCTGGATACGATCAATATATTTTTTCCGTTATGTCATTTGAAAATAAGTTGTAGAGTCTGTGTGCTATCTAATATTAGTCGGTATATTTTCTCACTAATGTAAAGCAGTTGATATCCCTGCTATATACACCTATCCATTGTTTGAACGTTCAACAATTCATTATTAACAGTTTGAAAGAGGAGATAATGCGAACTTTTAAAATCTAGCAGCTGAAGACAATCAAGAGTTGAATGCACTCGTCATATGGCCTAGCTCAGGTATTGTTTCTGACCTGCTTTAAGGGCAACGCCTGTTTGAAGGTAAATACACTGCGGTATTTCTTATGAGAGCGGTAGTTTTTAAGTTTCAAAACCCCTTAAATAATTCCCATTTATCTAAGTACTTTTTGCTGTGGCCTCTTTAAAATAATTATTTTATTTAAATGGGGAAGGCTATATCTCTGTTACCCCACAACTTACCCCCACTTTGGAACTGCGGCATTTCCTATGAAACATTGTTGAATATGAACTTATTTCTCGTTTTAATACATTTTTTAAAAATCGTAAAACCTTTTATTGAACGTTTTTTTTAAATCTATATTTGTCATCTTTATTTTGGTGTAGATCATATTAAAAATAATGGAATTTCTAAAACAACACAATATTTTTGAATGTCTACAACGTGTCTCAGTGATCCATTAGACGATAACCTTAAGTGTACGAACAAGAAATCTCATCAAAACTTCATTTAAAATATGTTTATTATTCGTAGCTAAATACATTGACACAATATCAAAAAATACTGTTTTTTTATTTTCTTGTTTGTTTTTTCCTTCAGAAAAAGCATCTAAATCTTTGTTCACAATTGATTTCTGTGTACGACGACGTGTAATAATTAAGTGCGAGTTGTATGTTCCGACCGTTAAAGACCTAATCAAAAAGTTTCACTCGATTCGTTCAATAGGTCTGATTTAAGAAATGTATTATTAATGACTTAATTTAAGGGTTGAGGAAGAAAAGGATGGTTTTAGAGAAAATGCACTTGGATAGACACCCAGTGCTTCCAACAGAGATTAGAAACGTGACCTCCCAGTCAAGGGTAGCTTTGTGTAACACGAGTCTAACTCTTTAATACATGGTACCGCCGTTATGTTTGTGTTCACAATAGTTGAGTACAGTAGAACATAACTAATTCGAACTTCCGTAATTCGAGATCGTCTTTAATTTGAACTTTTCACCCAGTCTCGTGAATTTTGTATTCAAACAATGTTAAAAAAAATCGTGGGTAATTCGAATTTGGTTTTGGTTAGATCGAATTTTTCGTAAGTTGTAATGTACTGTGCAGTATTGATTTCCTACTTCTAATTGCTGCGCCGTTTTGTTCTATTTTTGTAAACAGGGGAGGTGACGTTGGTAAAGCGGTCAGTACCCTTATTCACGCCCCTTCCCCACCCCCACTCACCCACACGTCTTTGTTTACAAGTACAGTTCTGTACTCTGTTAGTCAAGGTCGAACCTCTCGAGCGGCTACGTACGCTGTTCTTAGTGAGTTGGTCGTAGCGATATTCTTGTGACGTGCGAGCTCATTTTGTTTTGTTGTTTAGTTTTTGTTTAGTACATACAGTACATTAGTGTGTGTGTGTGTGTGTCGTGATGTCATAGTCCTTATAAATCATTAACTTTGGCCGAAAAAAGTAGCGATGATAATGGAAGTGTAAAAGGGAATTCCTCTTAAGAAACTTATTTAATTCGTAATTTTGGATAATTTGACTTTTTTTCCTGGTCACTTCAAGATCTAATTATCCAGGTTCCACTGTATTTACTTACTATGTAGAGCCAACAATAAATGCCAGTAGCCGAATTGTTTCGCAGAGGGTCATAACAAATAATACAGCATCGCATCTCCGTATAATAAGGCTATCAAACATTAAGTATGAGAATTGTATCCCAACATAGGTTTTAATCCAGTCAAACCACATCAACACTATATATATTAAATGAATATATAATATTTCACATGTTTCAAAACACAAATTAACTGTCATTATTAGTTCGACTCAAATCAATTCTGATCAACAAATTTTCTTGAAGTCTTCCTGTGTTAGAAAATAAACTATAGTGTTATTAAATACCCTTGAGTCATACATGACCTAAATCAATAATTACATTAATGGAGTTTATACATTACTTATGAACACGCAATTTAATTATTTCCAAATTTGAACCACATTTAAAGTCGATTTTCGGTAATTGTTTGAGCATAACCAAAGTCAAGAACCAGTGGGGGTTGCTTGATTCCCTTTTCTTATTTTTGGATACCTGGAACCACATCAAGTCAACCCTGTATTCTTGTTCCTATTATTCATAGAGATATTGTAACTATTTTACAAGAATTGAATGTTTACATATTTTCTAATATGCATATTATAGTTTTAGTTATTGTCATAACACTAAACAGGAGAAATTAGTTTAAAACTAGGTGTGGGGCCTAGAATAATTTCTGTATCACATTGCTTCTAGTAATAGCACGATAGGAAGAGTTACAAAAGTCACTAGATCAACTAGCATATATTCTTTTACCAAGTCGTATGATTTTAAGCTGCCACTTTTAATATAATTATAGTACAGTATATGGCATTATGATCTCGAAAGTTAATTGTCGCACTTTTAAAAGTAGGCCACCTATCCCTATCATGAGCTAGTTCTATCTAGTTCACCTCATTACACCCAATTACTATCTTGAGCTAGTTCTATCCAGTCCATCTCATTGCACAATATCCCTAAACTGAGCTAGTTCTATCCAGTCCATCTCATTGCACAATATCTCTAAATCTGAGCTAGTTCTATCCAGTCCATCTCATTGCACAATATCCCTAAACTGAGCTAGTTCTATCCAGTCCATCTCATTGCACAATATCAATAAACTGAGCTAGTTCTATCCAGTCCATCTCATTGCACAATATCCATAAACTGAGCTAGTTCTATCCAGTCCATCTCATTGCACAATATCCCTATACTGAGCTAGTTCTATCCATTCCCCCTCATTAAACCCTATTTATTTCAGGTCCATTTTTAATGTTACTCTTCCATCTGCGTAAAATGTATTTCTAAATAAGAAATTATTAGCATTTAAAATTGGGCATATTGACTATTTTAAAAGTGAGGCACACATGTAGGAAAATAAAAGTTGAAAACGCATCTATGTCTATGGTTTTACGAATGTTTTATAGGCCTATATTTTACCGGCCATCTTCCTAATCATAGTCATAGTGTTCACTATAGAAACGAGCTGTGATAAACATAACCTTCTCCCACCACGTCGTACAGTGAGCAACCGACAACCGTAATCCACTTTCATTAAATTAGACAAAGTATTTCAAGTATCGAGTTGTATAAGTAATATTAATAACATTGTTTCAAGACAAACTGTTCTTAAGTGTCCCTACCCAACCAAAGGTCACACAGCCCTATACATTTTGTTTTGTTTTAATCGTTGCTGTGAGTCGATAAAGAAATCCCCTTATAAACATATATCTTGCGTGGACGACTCAAATGTGTTTAGTTCACTTTAAACACACTTTTATTATAGATCAATTAGTATGTAAATGCATTTAGCAACATCCTTCTTGTGTTTCTGCATTGGCCGACATATGATATTCACAAACATAATAATTAGTATGTAAATGCATTTAGCAACATCCTTCTTGTGTTTCTGCATTGGCCGACATATGATATTTACAAACATAATAATTATTATTGATCCAGAGTTAAAAGACATAAATATATTTCCCCACCCTGACCCCCCAAGTTGAGAAGATTTAAATGTGTCATTATGATATCAATGAGATGTGTAACAGTTTTGAAGAACCAGGGGAAACTATGGAAATGCTGCTATGAGCAAGGTCATAATCAGGTCAACATTTCATGGTGAGGTTTCTGGAGGGCATAGCTCCCCAGCCACCGGTGATAAATACAAATTACGAAGAGTAATTCCCTTTAGATGCTACCTAAAGTTAATTTTTATGGTAATTAAGGGCAGATATTAATTAATTTAATATCATAAGTTTGTTTAACATTTAGTTCAAAAATCTACAATGAGCACTTCTTAAATAAACATAAAAGTACTGGCATAGAGGGGGAGATTAGTAATTCTGACCCCTTTTGGTTTATTTCCCGCGCCTTTCTATTTTTGAATATGATCCGGTTAAAAACCAACTCCAAATTGCTTCTAAAGATATCAAATTAAAAATTATGAAATTAAGCGAGGACTGCTCTAAAATACTTCCAGGTGCATCAAGGTTTTTTTTTTAAATTCTGGAGTAATTTCATTTTAAATAGATTATAGAAAAATAAATTTTTCGAATAAATTTCATTTGAACGTCATTAAAATAACTTAATGACTGACACCCACTGTCAAAAGTTTGTCAGGGGGTGAGCTCTCGTATCTCTTTAGGTATTCGGGGTTTGGGAAGGTCAAGTCCCCCAAACCCTATTTGGTCAGTTAACCCCCCCCCCCTCCCTTTACCTATGAGACATATATATAGCTACTAAATACTATCGGAATTATTTTATTTTTAAATTGTTTGCTATCTCCATCATGTTTGGATATGTTATGCTCAGTATAATGACATGTGAATGTATGTGTGGTATGATTGTGTGCCTTAATGTTTCTTTTTTTCTCTCTATCTCTCCTTTATTTAGTTCTAATTTCCTAATTTATTTTATTTTAATATGTCCATAAATGTACAATCATGTATGTGAACATTTTTTTTACAGATATTAATAATTAGTTTTTAGCACATAAGTATTAAATGTGTGTTCTTTAATATTAATTGGGTTAAGTGTAAGAAAAGGCGCTGGCATTCATTTCATCCAAATAAATACATTATTATTACTATTATTTATTGAAAAGGGTGACCTATGGCCGAGGGAAAAAGTTGGGCCTGTTTGTGCCCTGGGTAGTCCACCTGCTCTTTAAACGACCTGTCTACATTCAGATTCAGATAGGAAGAAGCTTTCTTGAATGTTACAAAGTTACTTAAAACAATTTTCACAAATTCACAAGGCAAGTAATGTGATCTGAAACACTCATTACATCAATTAAATAGTAAAATGTTTTCAATTTTGACCACAAAAAATATGTTTGAATTTTCTAAAAGGCTATTTGTACTAAAAACTAAAGTAGATAAGATGGTTTTGTTCGTTTATTTGGGTTTTCAGTGTTACCGACGTTACTTACTTGGAGATTTTGTGAAGCGAGTTGCATCTTAACTTGACGCATATAAGTACTCCAAGCGCCATCACACTGAGACACCAATGTACGAAAGAGAAGAGAGGGAAGAAAATGAGCAGAACATCATGTAAGGCCTCTATTTTATCTGGTGATAACACTTCCCCTCTTCCTCTGACGAGTTTACACACTCACTATACTATTTGCTCCTTGAAAACATCCATGTGTTTTTAAATTTACCTTTTATTTCTTTGTTTCTTACATTTTCATGAATAAACCAATAGGTCTAAGTTGTAGGTGATTTATAAAAAAAACATTTATAGTAAAACTACTTCAAGACCAAAATAATAATTTTGTGACACTGTATAACTGTTTTTAGAATTATTTAGGAATTTATGATTTTGT
This sequence comes from Timema shepardi, assembly GCA_902151425.1. Lineage (NCBI taxonomy): Eukaryota > Metazoa > Arthropoda > Insecta > Phasmatodea > Timematidae > Timema > Timema shepardi. The sequence goes on along the minus strand of CABFVX010002906.1, from coordinate 33,046 downwards.
TTCAAAATTATATCTTTAAAACGCGTTGAATAAAACTTAAAATCATTAGCATTGTAGATCCTATCGAGGCCTGTCGTGATGTCACAGAAAACCAAACTTAGCATTTTGAATTTGTATATAAGTTCAACCTACATAATATTGAACTGATTAACAATGCACAGTAAACTATCAAAACTAAAAGCATTCACACGTCACAGTATTTATAACACGCACATACCTTCAAATAGGCTGTTCTAAAACGGCTGCTGCTTATATTTTCACAAACTGCAAGCACTCGGGGGCTTATGGCTGGATGACCACCAGCTTCCACACCTCCTTAACCTATTGCGGCCCTTTCATTCGTGTTTCTTTGCCGACTTATTTGCGACTTTCGACTAGTTCCCAGTTGAAATGTTTGTTTTCCAAATCTCAAGGATCTACCCGCTTCCACAGTTCTCCCCACATTCACCGATACTTCATACTTACTTTGTCAACATTTTGTCTTAGTTTATCCAAATTTGATGCCTGCCTAATATTCACACTCGCAAACTATTTTTAAAATGTGCTTTAACATTAAAATGATGGCGATAAGCAAAAATCTGGCATTTTATTGTTTTGTCTAAACCATAATAAGGCAATACTGATTTTTTTTAGTAACTTTCGTGATAAGAAGGGGGTAGGGGCTTAACCCCTAAACCAAATCTTCCCTTTCCACCTGACTACGCCCTTGGGGACGAGTATACCTTTACCTTTCTTGATGGAAGTTCGCCATCTCACGGATCTGACAATGTTCAGCTTCTTGATCTTGAGACCGCTGACTCTCGCGACTAGCACGTCGCTGCCTTTATTGCAACCTCCTCTGACCAACTCCATCGCGATCACCTTCTTGATATCAAGACCGCTGACTCTTGCAACCAACACGTCGCTGACACTATCTAAAACTTCTCTGGCCACCTGCGTTGCAGGAACGTCAACTCTCAGCAGTTGTGAGATACCTTTATACCGAACAACGTCGCTCTTAGAACAGGGGTGTCCACGAGAAGATATCTTTCACATCAACGTCGGTTGACATACGGACTAAATGTTAGATTCATCTAGTCTGGATTGCCGGTGACGGAAAACTCGAGGTACTAATACTGGCAGAGTGTAGTGAGGATGCTTCTTATTTTTTCCTACTTTCCCTCTGCGCAAATGTGAGTACATTTCCTCTTAATGTTACGTTCCCTGGATCTACCCTATTAGCGTAGTTAAATACATAAATCCCGAGTAAGTAATTAAACGCGATGTAAAAAAAATATTACGCATCGCATAACTTTACAACGTTGAGCTGTGCTGGTTTCAGAAGCATAAGTATTTATACGCTTTTCTATTTTAATGCAAAAAAAAAAAAGAGTTCTACGATTGATTCAGATGAAATACATAATAGTGCTGATTAAATTGCACCAAATTATGCTCACCCCCAACGCAGTCTTCGCATTATCCATCAAATTACCTTAACACACACACACACACACACTCCAAGACTTAAGAATAATCCGATAGGATTAAGATTTAATGGTGGCCGTAAAAATCTTTCATTGTACTAAACGTGACTTTTTTTTTATCAGGAATGAAATAATCTTGTTTGCTATTTTGCGGTACATCATATTCTTTTGAAAAGCTTGTATAAAGTTAGGCCCTATGTGTAATAAATACGATTGTTTGCTTCTTTGTCGCATCATTCAGACTATTTTAGTAACCTAATAAAACAGTTACGTAGACGGAATAAATGCGTATAACTTGTTTGATTATTTGACGTAACTCTAAAATAAAATAAATGGAAGGACACAAACTTTCTCATTTAGTATATTAAAACTGTGGAGGGGAGGTTGGATTGAAATAAAGTTATTTGTAAACTATCTTGATATTTTTGTGTTCTTTGTAAAAATAAATACTTTTTTATCATAAAAAAAACTGTTCCCGGATACCCATTTTGGACTGAAATATTAAATGACATTTACGAAATATTTAAAACTTAGTCAAATTTGTCACAAGTCGACTACCTGCCCTTAATTTAATTTATTTAAAAAAACAACTATCATTATTTACTATCATGTTAGATAGTATCCAAATACCAATTTTGATCATAATCGTTAGAGCTATTAAAAAAATCAGTTATTAGTAAACAAGTGAATTTTAGGTATAAAACCTTTTCTTTTCCTGGGTTAATAATTGTACAGGAAGTTTTATATATAAATTTCATGGATATTTAAGCATACATTTATAGATTTTATAGTTCCTAAAATTGTCTATTTGGACGAAGCACCTATTTTAGCCTATTTTACACAACACATTTAACGTATGCCCATTTTGTACAAAAAATAATAATTAAATGTGTATATGTTTGACACTGTTGACAATAATTTTTATCTAGTTGAGGGTTGGGAATGTTGTTCAAACTTAGGACAGAAGACACATAACAAACAGCCCCTTCTTGGCGTTGTCGACTAAAGATTCTACATTCTGACGAAGACAAAGTGCGGCCCGCTTTTACAGATGCAGCTTCCTAAATACTCTTTAATCCACGTGACATGCTTGGCCCATGGCCCGAACCAAGTAGTGGAGCAAATAAGACAGGAATTCCTGAAGATGATCAAATTTATCTCCTCAGTGAAAAAAAGTGTTCCTCAAGATTCCAACAAGAGTGCAGGCTTTTTGGGGAGGAGCTTCCAAATGTTGCTCTGCTCTGCACAGGTTCTGACCTGTGCTCACACGATGGGTAACATGAATGGAGGCTACCGAGTACTACAGTGACCATTTCCTGAATAGTAAAGAAACCGTGACGGGTTTGAAGGAGGATGTTGTTTGTATAACCGCCGCTAAGCTGGCTATTCAGAACGATTAATTGAACTATTGTACATGAGGTCCCACTATACACTCCTTGTGAGAATTATTACTGTCCTGGAAAATACAGAGAAACCTCTATTTGCCCAAAATAAAACTTATCAATAAATCAAAGAGGGAAAAAACTAAAGGACCTGAAGACGCCACTAAAAATAGTCAATAAAATTGGACAGAGTGCTTGAGAAGAACACAGAGTTGAAGTCTTTGTGCGGCTGAAATTATAGGCGGGAAAGTCAAGTCAAATGGGATGTGGAATCCCAACTTATTTTATGTCCATGTTAAAATACTCTTTCCTCGTATCAGTGGATGTAGAACGCTCTTTTTCAGCGTAAGTTTACAGTGGAAAACTTAGAAAAAGTTCTACTTATTTATTGTAAGGAAAATGAAAAATTTGTTGAAAATGTTTGGAATTTGTGCCAAGCATGAGAAAAATGTATAATATACTCTTTGTGTATGTGTGTGTGCCTGTGTTTTTTTTAAACTAGAATTATTGTCAATATGAATGAGTGTTATCTTTCAGGTTTCAGTGATTTCCTAATTAATTTTTACGTCCTATTTTTGTGTTATCAAGCCAGAATAACACACTAAACACCTAAATTTAAGCACCTAAAACTGAACTTTTTGGACCTAAAAATCCGTTGTCTAGCTATTTATTAGCTACCTACTATTAAATGATTTCTTTCAAGAAAAACAAATAATTATACGTAATAATTTATAAGGTAAAAAAACTCAACAAATACCCATTTATAGCCAATTAATATTCAGCCCCAGTTCTTAAAACAAATTATAAAGCTCAATCATCAGTAAAATCAGTAAACTATATTCAAACAAATTTTCCCTCAGAAAACCGGTGTATAGTTTTGTTCATCTTGTCAAAAATTTCCCAGATATATATATTTTAAACAAATTAGCCTCCTCTAGACATATCTCATACCGTCCTATACTCTCGAATATGAAGTTGAAAGAGTTGCATTAAGCTGACAATACTTATAAAGCCATTCAATTTTCAAAAATTTTCTGAAGTAGACAAACTCAAATAACTTCCAAAAGCATTAAAGTTTCGAAAATTTACTGAGGAAGAATAATCCAAATAACTTTAAATAATAGTAAATTTTTTAAAAATTGCAGTATAGTACCACTCCAAATAGCCTATAGGGGCATTCAGTTTTCAAATATTTATAGAGGAAGGGAACGGGGAAGGGGTAGAAGACAAGTGCCTACTTGCCCCCTGTCCCCCTTACACACAAATTTTTATGACGCCACTGTGAGTAATGCGTCTTATGAATACTGAATAACTCTATTTGGTGCTCTAATGGTCTAAGGCTACTCTCTCGCAAATGGCTTGATTGTCAAAGACAGCACCACGTCTTACTACCCTTTCAGGTTATACGCTTATGCACTGATTACGCTAGTGATTTTATGGATGAGGAAAGCTATAATTATTGATAAGAAATGTACCCACATTTGAGTGAATGGATATTGGAAAACCATTTTGTAAAAATCAGCCTCAGTACACCCGACCAAAATTCGAACCTTGATCTCCTTGTCATCAGCAGTCTACTCTACTGTGAGAGTAGCTAATTAGACCATGCAGACCCTGAAACGAGTATCAGGGTTTTAACTTGGTTAGGTGTAAGGAGGTGTTTTTTCATTAATTATTTCCCTCCACATAAATGGAGGTACATTTCCTCTAAATTTTACCTTATTCATTCCTATAAAATTAGCATAGTCAATATACAGGATGCAAAATAAATTATTATCTGATCAAACTTTGTAGGGTCAAAGTGGATGCCAAAATAACATTTTTTTTTTAAAATAAAGAAACCATGGGTCGGAAATGCTTTCTTATGTTACTACGCACTGTAGAGCCTACTAGTAAAACGTTAACACAACCTTTTCCTTTGAGGTGTGAATAATATTATGAATATAATGTTTAGTTTTTACTATTTTGGTGTACAAATTAAGTGTTCAATATCACGGTTATCAATCTCAATACAAAGCAGCAGGTTATTCCATGTACATTCAAACACACCAAAATAATCTCTCATGATTTACCTTAGGAATAAGAAAAGTACCGAACTGGTCGAGTATAAACACACGACCCGCCTCGGTGGCGTAGTTGGCTAACGCGCTTGTCGTGTTGAGCTCGACTGCTGAGGACGGGGAGATCGAGGTTCGAATCTTGGTCGGGTGAACTGGGGGTGGTTTTTCCTAAATGGTTTTCCACTCTCCCTCCACACAAATGCGGGTTCACTTCCTCCATTTCAACCTTCTTAATTCCTAATCCATTAGAGTAATTAGTACTTAAAGCGTATAACCCGAACGGGTAGTAAGACGCGGTGCTAAATATTATAAACACACGAATGACTCGTGTACATTCAAACACACCAATCTGATCCCTTATGATTAATTCATCAAACCACGAACGACTCACTCCACCAGTAACGTTTTAAGGAAACATTTCCAACCCATCGCTACTTTGACATCCCCTACTTCCGCACAAAGTTAGGTGATTTACTTGGTAATCACCCTGTATATTGGTATAACCTGAACGAGTAATGTGTATCCGCGAGAAAAAATAATGTTCATTTTTCCATCCAGGTTTGTCAGAAAATGTAATCGACCTCCAATAATTCCAACCACTCAGCTGTGGGGCACCGGCCGTTCACTTCTGCAAGCCTCTTGGCCCTCTTCCTTCTCGGTGTCTGTGTGAGCTGTGGAGAGCAAGAGGAGGAAATGGGTCAAATTGGGGAGGGCGTGGGGCACTTAATCAATACCACTTCCCACCAGGTCAACGTTTCTTAAAGTGGAACCATCGCAATGGCGCCCGTTTGGAAACAAACAGGGAATATTCAAAGATTGTTTTGTTTTTTGATCTTGTCCCCCCTAAAAGTTATAACTCTAGGAACAAAGCCAACTTTCCAAAGTAGGTTGGTCAGCATTGTCCTGTCGTGTAGCTACGATAAAAATGAATTATCACCACTCTTTATAAACTTATTGTGTTTCTTAAAATCAACCCGCCTCGGTGGCGTAGTTGGCTAACGCGCTTGTCGTGTTGAGCTTGACTGCTGAGGACGGGGAGATCGAGGTTTGAATCTCGGTCGGGTGAACTGGGGGTGGTTTTTCATAAATAGTTTTCCACTCTCCCGCCACGCAAATGAGGGTTCACTTCCTCTAATTCAACCATCCCAATTCCCAATCCATTAGTGTAATTAGTACCTAAGGCGTATAACCCGAACGGGTAGTAAGACGCGGTGCTAAATATTATTATTATTATTAATCTTTAAATCAAGTCGACTTTATAAATGTTGTTGCATTAATACGCAAAACGCTACCACGGCGTTATCCTTATTACATTTTTGATAATGTACTTACTATGTTAGTTAAAAAAACTTTTCTTTATTAAAATTTGGCGAAATTAAATCTATTTGGGCTCAGTAAGAAGGCTAAAGGAAATGAAAATGTTGGCTGATAATCTCAGATTTAAGCAAAGTTACAGTTTTTTCTTTGATATTTTCAGGGACAACCATCCTAGAAATATCTTATGGAAGCCGGAGAAGGTATTTGATATTCAAATGGTAATACACCCAAGTTAAATATAATAATTTTTAATAATTGTGTTATTCGACAGTCAATAAATATGGTCTAGTGACTGATCTTGTGTAGTAGCTGCAAATACAGTTAAAGACAAGAGTCAAGAAAAAAGTTGGAATGAGCGAGCAATACTCCTTTCTGGCTAATTTTATATGATTTTAAATTAAAGCTTTTTATTAATTGTCTTAATTAGTTTATTTTTATTTAATCCATATAAATGTATCATTGCAATGATTGATTTTTTAAAGTGGGGACAGCTTTGGGCACAAAATCAGTCAGACATAAGTCTTATTTAGAGGACCATCTAGAAAATAATATTTAAATGGCCACCTTGTTCTTGGTTAAAGAAAGACCATGTCTTACAGTGAGACATGATTATAAATTTGGCCAATCTACGAGATGGCCAGCAATAAAAAACAAAAATAAAAGAAAAATAGATTTTTGCTAAAATCGAATACCAAACAATATTTTTACTATATTAATTTATAGTTATAAATCAAACAAATATTAAATAAAATCAATTCCGGCCTTCCCAATTAAAATCTCTCTCTCTCTCTCTCTATATATATATATATATATAATAGCTACAATACCTCCAATCTCGTGCAAAAAGGCATGCAGTTGGCAAGTGACACATCTTTACCTCCAATTTCCTGCAGAAAGACATGCCGGTGGCAAGTGACACTCCTTTACCTCTAATCTCCTGCAGAAAGAAATTTAGTCAGCAGGTAGCATGTTTTTAACTCTAATCTCCTGAAGAAACAAATGTAATCAGTATGTAACATGTCTTTACCTCTAATCTCCTGAAGAAAATGAATGCAGTCAGTAGATAACATGTCTTTACCTCTAATCTCATGAAGAAAATAAATGCAGTCAGTAGATAACATGTCTTTACCTCCAATCTCCTGAAGAAAGGAATGCACTCAGTAGCTAACATGTATTAACCTCCAATCTTCTGAAGTAAGGGATACAATCAGCAGATAACATGTCTTTACCTCTAATCTCCTGAAGAAAATGAATGCAGTCAGTAGATAACATGTCTTTACCTCTAATCTCCTGAAGAAAATGAATGCAGTCAGTAGGTAACATGTATTTACCTCCAATCTCCTGAAGAAAGGAATGCACTCAGTAGCTAACATGTATTTACCTCCAATCTTCTGAAGAAAGAGATGCAGTCAGCAGGTAACATGTATTTACCTCTAATCTCCTGGAGAAAATGAATGCAGTCAGTAGATAACATGTCTTTACCTCCAATCTCCTGAAGAAAGGAATATAGTCAGTAGGTAGCATGTCTTTACCTCCAATCTCTTGAAGAAAAGGATGCAGTCAGTTTGTAACATGTATTTACCTCCAATCTTCTGAAGAAAGAGATGCAGTCAGCAGGTAACATGTATTTACCTCCAATCTCCTGAAGAAAATGAATGCAGTCAGTAGATAACATGTCTTTACCTCCAATCTCCTGAAGAAAGGGATATAGTCAGTAGGTAGCATGTCTTTACCTCCAATCTCTTGAAGAAAAGGATGCAGTCAGTATATAACATGTATTTACCTCCAATCTTCTGAAGAAAGAGATGCAGTCAGCAGGTAACATGTATTTACCTCCAATCTCTTGAAGAAAGGGATGTAGTCAGTGGGTAACATGTATTTACCTCCAATCTTCTGAAGAAAGGGATGCAGTCAGCAGATAACATGTATTTACCTCCAATCTCCTGAAGAAAGGAATGCAGTCAGTAAGTAACATGTATTTACCTCCAATCCCCTGAAGAAAAGGAATGCAGTCAGTAGCTAACATGTATTTACCTCCAATCTTCTGAAGAAAGGGATGCAGTCAGTAGCTAACATGTATTAACCTCCAATCTCCTGAAGAAAGGGATATAGTCAGTAGGTAGCATGTCTTTACCTCCAATCTCTTGAAGAAAAGGATGCAGTCAGTAGCTAACATGTATTTACCTCCAATCTCCTGTAGAAAGGGATGCAGTCAGCAGGTAACATGTCTTTACCTCCAATCTCTTGAAGAAAAGGATGCAGTCAGTAGCTAACATGTATTTACCTCCAATCTTCTGAAGAAAAGGATGCAGTCAGCCCTCCAATCTCTTGAAGAAAAGGATGCATTCAGTAGGTAACATGTCTTTACCTCCAATCTCTTGAAGAAAAGGATGCAGTCAGTCGGTAACATGTATTTACCTCCAATCTCCTGAAGAAAGGGATATAGTCAATAGGTAGCATGTCTTTACCTCTAATCTCTTGAAGAAAAGGATGCAGTCAGTCGGTAACATGTCTTTACCTCTAATCTCTTGAAGAAAAGGATGCAGTCAGTAGGTAACATGTCTCTACCTCCAATCTCTTGAAGAAAAGGATGCAGTCAGTAGGTAACATGTATTTACCTCTAATCTCTTGAAGAAAAGGATGCAGTCAGTAGGTAACATGTCTTTACCTCTAATCCCTTGAAGAAAAGGATGCAGTCAGTAGGTAACATGTCTTTACCTCCAATCTCTTGAAGAAAAGGATGCAGTCAGTAGGTAACATGTATTTACCTCTAATCTCTTGAAGAAAAGGATACAGTCAGTAGATGGCATGTCTCCAATCTTCTGATGGAAGACATAGAGTCAGCAAGTGACACGTACTTGCTGGCAGTTCGTGGAACACGTATTTCTTTTTACTATCGTCCAACTGTTCTCACATAGGCCGGTCTTCCTCGTCAAGAGCTTCTATTAGCCTACTCAGCTCCTACCTTTCTTTACCTTTTAGAGAGGTTGAGAGTGGCCATCAATATGGCCGCCACTCTTAGGACTGGCGCACCTAGGAGGAAACAGCTATCGTCACACCACAGTTTATTGACACCTAGCTCACAGCTATAAGATTTACTAAATCTGATTTCACATTATTTAATGATACATCAAGGGATGTTATACATCTGTCGTGTTTGATACTTGACCAATGGTGTCAATTTTGCCGAATATAATATAAGCATAGCCTTTCTCAATGTTGTTCATTCTTTGTTTTTGTTTTATTTAATTTAAAAGAGTCAATAGGGCTGGCGTGAGGATTCCATTCAACCTAGGTGAGACTTAAAATGGTTATGCCAGTTATATCGTGTAAAAGATAAATTATTATAATTATTATTTATCATTATATAATCATTATAATATTATTTATTTTTGCATTAATTCATCCAACTGGGATGCTTTTTTTAAATATAATTTTATTTGCCATTGAAAACTCACAGCTAACTAATGATTATTAAAGTATCTGATTATTTTTAGTCACATTTAAAATTCAAGCTTATTTAGTTGGAAAATTCTTATATATATATTTTAAAATGTAAAATGTGTTAGTATAGTATATTTAAATTTTGTTTAGGTCTACTTTTAAAAATTTAATCTTTTAAAAATGGAACTTTTATTAATGTAAAGTTCTGTTTGTTTCAATTTTGTCTAGTGGAATATTTGTCCATGCTATATTAGTACCGAGACAAGTAATCCCCCAATACATCATGAAACTGCTATTGTTTCCCCTACACTGAAGAAACGAATCTTTAAAATTTAAATGCTGTTCTTGTTGAGAACTACGAAGTCACTTTTATGTGTTTCATAATATAATAACATATTTTAAAGGTATTGTGCTTGTTAAGAAATAAATAGCAAAGCTTATATATTTGATAATTACGGCTATAGCCACTTTTAAATTTCATATTCTTTAAATTGAAAAAGACACCTGGATACAGGAATCGAACCCGGGTCCTTGGTCTTGGTACGCTAATGCTCTACCATAGAGTTATCAACAAATAGTCCTGTGTTCAGGGTCATTCTTCACTCATATTTTAAGACAGAATAAGTGATGTCAAATTTAATCCAGAGAAATCCTCGATTTTTACTGTTATCGAAATAATCGAGAACCGTTCTTAATGTCACGATTTTCAATACCTTGATTCATTGCTCTCAAACTTTAGGAAATTTAAGTTATGGTGCTCAAACGAAATGACAACATTCAGTTGTGTGTGTTTTTTGTTTTTTTCCCCCGTTTCACTTACGTACCGGAACTCAACATGGATTTTGTGTTCTAGTGACCTTGTATGTATAACATAATTGTGTTGAGTTTTTTTTTTACTTTTCACACATTTTAGTGTTTATTTCGCCAGTACATTACATTATGGTGAGTAAATAAGGCCCACATAGCATACATTTTTGTTGTGAGGTTGACTTTATCGAAAAAGGTTGAAATTGTTAATGTTTAGGAATCCTATTTGATAAAAAAAAACAGGAACTGTGACGATTCTAATAAAATTTATTATTATTATTGGGATAAAAACTGATAACGCAAAATTTCACTTTAGTGTAGGTCTATTTGACTAGAAGCTTTCTAAATAATGACACCCCCTGTCAAATGTGAGAACTACGGAACACATTTCATAAGAGTGGTCTTGTAAGCTTTTGAACTGTTGGATAAGCTTTTCTCAATTTCAATTTGACTATATATAAATCTCCTGTACCAGTGAGTACACAGTCTAAAGCGTTGGGCTGGCAATACATGAATGCTGGTACACTTCCTTTAAAATTCTACCTTCCTTATTCCCTCTCCACTAGCGTAATTAATTTGTACATTTAACTTCTAACAATCACTAAGACTAGGTGGAAATAATACACTTTTGTGTTGAAGGTAAGAATTAAAAGGAAATACTATTTCTTTTTCACCAATGAATCATAAGATGATATTACAATGTTTAAAATGTGTCACAATACTTTGACAATGACATCCTTTCGTGATAAAATAAAATCTGGGATTTCTGATTACAATACTCTTACACAGAACTTAAGCTTAGCGCTCAGATATCTTACTATCTTGTTATCTAATTTACATCTATTTGGAAGCAAATAGTACACTTGATGTGTGAAAGTCTCACAAAGGGTGTGACCACTCACACATTAATATATCTAGCATAAACACAATCAAACACTTACATTCACGATACACAATTATGACAAATAGTTGTTTTCATGTGTAAACACTTCAACAACACTTACATTTATGAATGCACCGGTGGGAGTGGGGATATAGTTGTCAGTCTCATTGAGACCGGTTAGCGAGGAACGGTGAGGTTAGGGTTCAAATCCTGTCCTAGTGTACTGAGGTGATTTTTAGTAAATGGTTTTCCAACTCTCCCTTCAGGCAAAATGTTTCATCTCTACCGTCATTATATCTCCTCCATGAGTGTACATATAGATAAGACCGGTGTAGATCTGAGACATGGACACAGAGGAAAGAGGAGAGTAAATATTTAAAAGCTGTAATAGTCAGTTAAACTTTTTAATCTAAAATACACGATTTGAACAATATCTGCAAAAACCTTAACTAATTCAAGTTATTTCCTTATGCACTGAAAGAGTCTTGTGGCTTTAAAAATCAAGTATGAACAAATAGATTAATTAAATAATTAAGAAATACAGTTGCCTAAAGGCTCGGTTCAACGCTTGATTATCACCCCAAATTTTTACTAAACAAATCAGGGAACCTCCTGTCCTCCTCCATCCCCCGTTCTAAACATTGCCCTTCTTGTACTCTCTTTTGTCACTTGGGAATTTTTCTAATTTCAAAATGTTTAGAGTTGGTAAAAACACTGGTCCCACCCCCCCTCCCCCCATAATATATTTCGTGCAACGCCCCTGCGCTTTTTCACCTATAACGGGCTACTTTAATCAAACAAACGCACTTAATATAAGTATTTGAGTGTTAAGCACATGTCACGCTAATAATTTTGTTATTGAATTATCCGATTCATGATATATAATTAACATGATAAATCACACATGTCGGTAGCAGACTCTTCTAGCTGAAAATGTTTAAACTATAAAAGCGTAAAGAGTCATGTTAATAATAATATTAAGAGTCGAAACGATGTGATTCAAATTATGCTTATCTATATGTATTATTTAAGTTATTTAAAATAAATATACAATAGTAAAGCGATGCAAGATTGAATAAAAAGTAATCGATATTTAAATTAACGAAAACTACGTTGTAATTAGTTGAAATGACCTCGTCAAGTGTATAAGTATTTGAGATTATAAAATATGGTTGTGTTCGACCGCTACAAAACACAAGACAAGTAAAAAATGCTAATATAAACCGGTTCATAAGATAGCATTGATGTTATATCCCTCCACGCAAACGTTAACTCTTAGTTTTATGAGCATGAACCAGAGTTTTAACAATCCACGTCATCGGCTGTTTGTCTGGTCAGAAAATATGGAATAATTGTCTGGGTGATGGCGGAGGTGTGGTGACATTTCAAACTAGTCTTGTGGTTGACCTTGCTGGCATACTACAGACAATCAGTGTCTCTTAAATCCTCACTCGGATAACGGGAGAATTACATCAGATTCTTGATCGGGCGCCACACTCATTCACTACGCGCGTTCTGCGCAGTGGCCAAAACTCGCTCCTAATCGGTCTTACACAAGTGGGAGACTATGCATCTCATTGGACGATCAATTAACACGATTAGGAGTTTGGTGCTAAAATACTCAAGGTCGTAACTATGGAGGATGTACAGGGGACTCACTTGATCAAAAATGTTGTTTAGTGTGTGACCTATAGACTTCAGCTAAAATTCAATCACGAGCTAAGTTTACCTGGATGACAGCTCGAAATGTTACTAGAAGTAATCCCTAATATATCCCTACGCCAACAGCTGGCATCTATCACTTTGGATGACTGTAATGAAAACATATGGTAATATATTAATTAATGAAATAGTTAACCACAGTAATTTAGGCCAATATTATTTATATATTTATTTGAGGACGGACACAAAGTTTATTTATAGTTTTATTCCACTTTAAAAAAATATTCACACCACTTTCACAAAAACTTCTAACCAACAACAAAATGGTGACTAACTAATTTAAACCATATGGTCGAACATGACGGTAAACAAGTTTTTTACAATGATGCAGACACGCAGTTGATGAAAATATTTTATTCAGCTAAATATTTCAAAATAGGATAAAATAATCATAAAAACATTTATTGTATGTAAAAAAAAAGTGACAACAATTTTCTCTTTTCTAAGTAAATACGATGCCTGTATTAAAAGTTATTGATGTGTGCACTATATATTAAACATAATCAATAACGTTCCAAAACGAAAAATAAGTACTTTTAATTATGTTTAAAATATGGGTTTGAGTTGGATAAAAAGAAATTATTAAAACAAATGAAATAGTATGAGAAAACTTAAGTTTGCGCTATTTTAAATGTAAAATATAACATGTAATTAAAGATCTTTTCATTTATAACAAAACTGTGATCTTTTACAAGTGTTGGCAACCCAAAACCTAAACATATGATTTTCGAACTGTCATCCAGGTAAAAACCTATCGTGAACGGACTTTACAATCCTATTTACAAGGAAGAATACCCTTTTATAAAATACAAACAAATTGTCTACAGTCGACATTGCTAACATTCTACTATATGCTATTATAATTGTTAATTGATATTTTCTATCAAAATTGGTAGCTGAAGATAACATGCCTTGACCTATGAATAAGTGAAATTATTTCTAGTAACTTTTTTTTATCTGTCCACTTTCTTTGAAAATTGTATTGTACTAGAACTATTTTCCCGCTAAAGATGCTCGCACACTGTCGTAGTATCGTATACCTACTCTACCAGAACAGTAAGGCTTGATTCACACATTGCCGAAAATAGAAAGCAGAATCCGCTCAGTAATCCGTGCACTTTAAGTTGACCCATGATGTATTGCAAAGCTTTAAAACAGCTGATTATAAACATATTTTACTGTGGATACACATATGTTTTATATCATTCTCCCGATGGATTTTTTCAAATTATAATTCTGTGTCGTGACACAATCCAATACATCTTTACACGCGCTTTTTATAAACGGGCTATTTCAATATTCTCAAAACGGCCAATGAAGCTGTCTGCTAGTATCTGGCTATAGAGCGCATGCATCGTCAAATGCGCATGCGTATTGATTTGAGATGGTTGGTTCTCCAATTATATTGGTTCTTCTATGTCGAACATCTCGTGCAGAACGGACGAGGTAGAGATGAGTTGAACTTTATAAGAACATGATTATCTTAGAGCTCGTCATGTGACCACGTTTCTGTTATGCGCTAGTTTTTCGACCAAGGGGACAGACTGGCTGTGCGAGCGACTAAAATATAAAATAGAACACATTGGTTGTAATGAGACGTGGCCAGAATGGAGCGCACGCGCTTGAAAGATAGACTGGTTCTATTTTATAAGCGCGCGCGCTCGAGCCGGTACAGTCTAGTTTACAGGCGCAAGGCAATATTATTGTATGTCGGTTCATTGAGTGCTAGGAAAACTTCTCATTTTAACATTTTTATTATTATCGATAGGTTTGGCACACTTGTTACTAACAGCCTAATCTAATTGATAAGATCATAAACCACACATATATATATGTAAAACTGATATGTTAAAATCTCACTATTATATTCAAAGTAGGCCTTTACAAACAAGAATCACCATCAGAGTGGAAACAGGATGGGAAAACCACAACAATAAATCACTTGTCAAAAACCACCCTCAGTCCACTGAGCCAAGATTCGAACCTTTGCCTCCTCGTCAACAGCTATCGAGAGCTATCGGCTAATCACGTGCTCTCTCGCACGCTTGGTCGGTCACCCAGTCGCTCGCACGCTTGTCGGTCTGACCAAACCCTTACGAGTGGATTCACAGTAACGGCAAAGTAGCTGTATGGTATCGTATTAACACGACGGTCCCGCATACCCAGATCGAATATATGGCGTACACACCGAGAGCTTGTTCTCCCCACACACTCCAAACTTCCAATCACCATCTGAGAGCAGTGCAGTGAAAAATAAGCGAGTGTTTTGTTTGATTATGATGCTCCGGTTCTAGTTCATATAATTCAGCCAAAGGTGGAGAAAACCAGTGGTGGCTCGTAGCTAAAATTAGTGGGGTTGCTGCTCCAGAAAATGTTTAGCCTTTGTTTTAAAATTGTGCAAAATAAAAATAAAACATGTATTAAAAAAAATTATTCAGGAACTTGATAAAATCTTAGCAAAAAAAATTTTTTTTTACTTACTTACTTTAATTTAAATTTTTACAGTTCAAGCTTGATCCATTCATTTAAAAATGAAATCCATTCTTCTTGTTTTAACTTGCGAAAAAAGTTCAATAATTTTCTCCTTGATCTTTGGATGACAATTGAGGAAATTTTTCTACATTGAAAGTACTGCAAGCGCATTTAGTCTTTCTGTTAAATAAGATAACCGAAAAAAAAATGGATCCAATAGAATAGTTGGAAGCAGAATAATAATCTAATTCTACACTCTTCTACACCTTATCACATTCAAGAATATGGTACACGGTTTTTAAGCACAACACACGCTTAGTAAAAAAAAAACTTCCTTCCACCATCACGCCAGAGCCGGCACTGCAAGAGCAACAGTGCTCTCTCTACCTGGCAGTCCCGCCTTCCTTTCCACTCCACTCCTATGTGCGCATGCGCACAACAGTCAAACATCACGTGTGGAAGTGCACAGAGCCACAAAAGATATTGGTATATTTTTCATAAATTGGGGGATGGCTACTAAGGTACTGACACTAAGCTTAAGGGATATATATTGTACTACAAAAATAAATAAAGAATTAAAGAAAAAAGTACTCATTATATTAAATGTTATCGATATTATCAAGCGGAAATAGGGGGTGCTGCAATTCCGCAGTGCCTATACACGAACCGCCACTGGAGAAAACGTTTCAAGAGTACAGTGAGCTGCAGGAAAATATCTCCAGGCAGGCGTCAAAAAGTACCAAAAACAGCGCATTGAACATAAACGTCCGCACCGCACCGTCTCTGGGTTTGGAGAGAAAAACGGCGCAAAATAGGTGCAAAACGGTGTTATATATATATTTTTTTTTAATTTGACGGGTTAGAGGGATCAACCTAAGGAACTCCTGGCTGCCAGGTTCGTCACGTGTGCCGCTGTAGTATAGATAGAATAGAAGAGGACGTTATCGAATGTAAACACAGCTCAGAAGACAGTACACCCCATTCATATCTCAACACGGAGCAAAGCTATACAAAGAACCTCTCACAAGTTGGCACCCTTAATTAATAAGATAAGACGTGAACATGTCACTATCAGACAACTTAAAAGCATTCAATTCATTAAATGGAACGACCATAAACCTTATTAGGGCCCCAATAATTTCTATTAACTATTGAGCAAAAACATGTATAATGAAAAGTGAATAATTTTTATTCGCCACTTTCTGGAACAACCACCTTGAATCATTGTTTGGAGCTGGAGAAATTAGATTCCATTTAGTGGTACACAATACACCTTAAAGTCGTGTTATTAAAAATATATCCATCTCTATGTATATATATATATATATACATACATATATACATAAATATATATATAAAATATATTTATGTATAGGTGGTAAATATATAAAATATATCTATGTATAGGTCTATATGCAAATATAAATTTATATTTACATATAAATCTATATACAAATATAAATACATATTTATAAGCCGGTATATATATATATATATATGCTACTGTCCAAACACGATTCCAGGACAAACTATATCGGACTAGGCCGAATTGATAAATTCTAAGAGCCTCAGGATGTACTAGTTTAGCCTAGTCTAAATTAGTTAATACTGAAATTTTGGCCTAGCTCATAGGATAAACTAGTATGTTATACAACTTGACTAGGCCAAACCAGGTTTTGGTTAGGAAAGGTTAGGTTGGATTAGTTAACAACATTTACCCGCAAAATGTGCATGATGAAACATGTCCAAGGTCAATTTATCGTATGAGTTAAGAAAGATGGAAATCAGTACTGCCTAAAGGCATCAGAATATATCGGTCTATCCTACACGCGGCAGAATGTATCAATTCAATCTAGTCCGATCTGGTTTGTCCTGGAGTCGGATTTGAACTGTAAAATATATATATATATATATATACATACACATTTACACTATCCTACTGTATGTTGTGTATATTATAGTCTTAAGTTATATATTATAAGGCTTATGAAGCTACGACAGGCCTAGCAAGCCGATAGTGGAAAATATATGACTTGAATAAAATACTGACCCAGGCCACAGGATGGAAATATTAATGGATATACATATATATATAAATTAAAGTCCTACAACACAATCCTTGGAAGCACTGTCCGACATCAAACAACAGTACTCTAAGTGAAAGTCCAACAAAACAATCCTTTTAAGCAATGTTCGACATCAAACCACGGTACTCTAAGCGAAAGTTCTACAAAACAATCCTTTTAAGCACTGTCCGACATCAAACAACAGTACTCTAAGCGAAAGTCCAACAAAACAATCCTTTGAAGCACTGTCCGACATCAAACCACGGTACTCTAAGCGAAAGTTCTACAAAACAATCCTTTTAAGCAATGTTCGACATCAAACCACGGTACTCTAAGTTGAAGCACTGTCCGACATCAAACAACAGTAATCTAAGTGAAAGTCCAACAAAACAATCCTTTTAAACAATGTTCGACATCAAACCACGGTACTCTAAGCGAAAGTCATACAAAACAATCCTTTTAAGCACTGTCCGACATCAAACCACGGTACGCTAAGCGAAAGTCCTACAACACAAACCTTTGAAGCACTGTCCGACATCAAACAACACTAATCTAAGTGAAAGTCCAACAAAACAATCCTTTGAAGCACTGTCCGACATCAAACAACAGTAATCTAAGTGAAAGTCCAACAAAACAATCCTTTTAAGCAATGTTCGACATCAAACCACGGTACTCTAAGCGAAAGTCATACAAAACAATCCTTTTAAGCCATATTCGACATCAAACCACGGTACTCTAAGCGAAAGTCATACAAAACAATCCTTTTAAGCACCGTCCGACATCAAACCACGGTATGCTAAGCGAAAGTCCTACAACACAATCCTTTGAAGCACTGTTGAAGCACTGTCCGACATCAAACAACAGTAATCTAAGTGAAAGTCCAACAAAACAATCCTTTTAAACAATGTTCGACATCAAACCATGGTACTCTAAGCAAAAGTCATACAAAACAATCCTTTGAAGCACTGTCCGACATCAAACCACGGTACGCTAAGCGAAAGTCCTACAACACAATCCTTTGAAGCACTGTCCGACATCAAACCACGGTACTTTAAGCGAAAGTCCTACAACACAATCCTTTGAAGCACTGTCCGACATCAAACAACAGTACTCTAAGCGAAAGTCCTACAACACAATCCTTTGAAGCACTGTCCGACATCAAACAACAGTACTCTAAGCGAAAGTCCTACAACACAATCCTTTGAAGCTTTGTCCGACATCAAACAACAGTACTCTAAGCGAAAGTCCTACAAAACAATCCTTTGAAGCACTGTCCGACATCAAACAACAGTACTCTAAGCGAAAGTCCTACAAAACAATCGTTTTAAGCAATGTTCGACATCAAACCATGGTACTCTAAGCTAAAGTCCCACACTTGAGTTCTCTCTGTAGTGTGTCAGTCTACAACAATGGTTTTAAACTTGGGGTATGTGTACTGCTGTGGGTACGCCACATATTTATTAGGGCTAATCGAAAATAATTTAGTACTGTTATCTTTTTATTTTCTGTTGCGAGTTAACCTAATTTGAACTTGATATAACGAATTGTTATCTATGAAATAACTCCAAGAATATAATTAACTATCATAATAGTTTTGTGTTTTATATGTTTTCAATCATTTAATAGTTTTTTGTATTCGATGTTTTTAAAAGTTTTCTGAACTAAAATATGTAGGGGGTGATGAATTTCGCTGTTGACATTTAAATTTATCATTAAAGTAGGGTTTTAATCAAATTAACAACTTCCTTTCTAAATTAAGTGATTAGTTTAAAAACCCTGCAAGTACCGAACAATGGAGAAAAGATTTAATTTTTTTTAATGATTAAAAATTAAGCTCATGGTGTGTTTAAGAAAATTGAGTGAGTGAGGGGGTACTAAACCTTTAAAAGGTTAAAAAAAATAATTGGTCCAACGAGTTGAGGTACCCGAGTTCAAATCTCGATAGTCGCCCAAATATTTATTATTATTATTTAACACCGCGTTTTACTACCCGTTCGGGCTATACGCTTTAAGTACTAATTACGATAATGGATTACGAATTGGGAAGGTTGAATTAGAGGAAGTGAACCCGCATTTGCGTAGAGGGAGAGTGGAAAACCATTTAGGAACCCCCAAGTTCACCCGACCGAGATTAGAACCTCGATATCCCCGTCCTCAGCAGGCGAGTTCAACACGACTAGCGCGTTAGCCAACTACGCCACCGAGGCGGGGTACCAAATAATTAATTAACGGTTTGGGGAGAATTATGTTTGGTCAATAACCATATCAGTTTGTAAGACGTACTTTGATGTAAACAATTGGTACATAAAGGGCACGTTAAATACCACCAATAATTTCATTTTTCTTGGTTAAAGTGAAAATGAAAATAATAATAATAATAATATTAATAATTTAAGGCTAGAATAATACTGTTGTTGTGGGAATAGAAAAACTCAAAAAAATAATTATCATTAATTTAATTTATAATAACTATTTAGCAAGTTGTGTAATCTTTAGTATCCGCGGAAGACTATTATACTTGTCAGCGAGTGATAGCCCATCATCAATCTTTAAATATGTATTTTCCATATTATATGTTGATTTCCAAACAAGACAATCAAATTAATGTGAAATAAGTCTTATCATGTTTATTGTTTTTTTATCTCAACTATTTGCACTACTTTGCAATTGTTGTTATCAAATAAAATGTAGTTAATAAATACTTGACAATCATACAAGTAGGTCATTACATTGTGCTATATTTTGCCACTTAAGAGAACTATATTGACAGACTATTTTTATTTGAAAGCTTATAGTTTTCTATATATTGAAGAAAGCAACGCTCAAAGGTAGAGCATTGATGTACCAAGCCAAAGATCCCGGGTTCGATTCCCGTGTATAGGTGTCACTTTTCAGTTTATTATTTTTCTAGATAAACTAAAATACTATACTTAATATGCCATTTTATATTTAAGCGGTGTACGAATACTTCAGAGTTAACATGTTTTAATATATGAAAATGATCCATTTCTGTCGATTATTTGGGTCTTAATTCTTAGAAAACCTCATTATGTATGAGTTATACAGGAGAGATACCAAACTACCTGGCGCCAGAAGACAAGGTAACATAATCTAACGTCGAACATTAAGTGACTCGCAAATATTGGGAGTGATCAAAGTCGTATATTAAGGTAGGGATGTAAGGAAAGTGAAGATAGGACCAATTTTTTTTGCAGTTTTTATATCAAAACTTTTTTTGGTCAAAATAAATAAAATATCTATCCAGTACAAACAAAAGGCTTAATTTTCTTCATTTGGTGACATAAACAGTGCCTGAATATCCATCTTGAGCTTAGCAGCATTTGATGAGACAATTTTTAAATGAAGAGAAAAAATTGTCATTAAATTCCAGAACACCCTTGACAGATATTCATGAACTCTTTATATCACTGTGTGAATAAAATTAAATTTTATTTTTGTATTGAAGCAATATTTGATATATTTTGACAAAAAATATATATTTTAAAACAAAAACTGCATAACTTACCTTTTCACCCGTTCTCTAAATTCTGGTTCATGGAACACCTTACCAACGATGTAAATAAATTAGAATTGAATGGTTTCAAGCGAAAAGTTGCAAATAATCTGCGTGTGTAAACTCATTCGCGAGATTGAGGAGTGTGAGACGTAATCACACCTTCTTGTGAGTGTGTGCACGCACGCACGCGTGAATTATTTATGTTTGTGTTTATCTAGCACCGCGTCTTACTACCCGTTCGGGTTATACTCTTAAGTACTAATTATGCTAGTGGATTAGGAATTGGGAAGCTTGAATTTAGAGGAAGTAAGCTCACAATTGCGTGGAGAGAGAGTGGAAAACCATTTAGAAAAAAACAAAACCTGTTCGCCCGACCGATAATCGAACCTCGATCTCCCCATCTTCGGCAGTCTATCTCAACGCGAAACTAGTGCATGAGCTTACTACGCCACTGAGGTGGGCTATGTTTGTGTTAAATTTGTCTCATGTTATGTAATCCATGTGTATATTAATTCTAGTTTTCCTATTTTATTATTTATGTGTTTTTATGCATATCATTTTGTTAAACTTAATTTTAATTGTGTAATTTATTTAATTTATGTAATTAATTTAGTGTAAGAAAAAGCCGTAGCCTTAACTTCTCCATTAACGTTTATTATTATTATTATTATTATTATTATTATTATTAAATCCCCACCTTAAGCTGCTGATGATGAGTAGAAAAAATGAGATAACTGTTGAGAATATGACACAGCCTCTCACAACACAGGGAATGGTGAGCCAATCAGAAACACATGCATGGTGATTCGGTGTTAGCCTTTTATGCAACCGTGTGTACAGTTTCAAGTTATTACTATTCAGGGGTTGTGTTTTTACACAATACTGTATATTGAAATTCACATTTAGTACGGATGGTTGGCATTTACAAACATTGAAACAAATATAAATGGTAAAACGATCAATCTGAGCCAAATGCTCTACAATTATTATTTTAGTCAAATCAATAGCTATAAAATAATAACACATTTTTATATTTTCACATTGGCTTTATTGAAAGCAAAATCGCTTGTTTTTAAGTGCTTTAAATCATAGTTTCGAGCATAGTTCCACTATATAACATCTGCTGCCATTTTCGAAACAAAAAATTAACAAGGACATTAAGTCGTAGCTGAACATGGGCAACAACAATGTGGTGTCAGTCCAAATGTTACAACTGGTCAGGTATAAGGCATTCACGAGTTAAGTTTACCTTAATGACAGCTCGAAATGTTACTAGAAGTAATCCCCAATATATCACTACGCCAACAGCTGACATCTATCACTTTGGATGACTGTAATGAAAACAGATGGTGATATATTAATGTGATAGTTAACCACGGTAATTTAGGCCAATATTATTTATATATTTATTTAAGGTCGAACAAAAA
The DNA here is from genome assembly GCA_902151425.1 of Timema shepardi. Lineage (NCBI taxonomy): Eukaryota > Metazoa > Arthropoda > Insecta > Phasmatodea > Timematidae > Timema > Timema shepardi. The sequence continues at coordinate 10,486 of CABFVX010002906.1, read as the reverse complement.
GTTTATTTATAGTTTTATTCCCCTTAAAAAAATATTAACACCACTTTCACAAACATTTCTAACGAACATAGCCTCAAAATGGCCACTGACGAATTTTAAACCATATGATTGAACATACCGGTAAACAAGTTTTTTACAATGATGCGGACACGCAGTTGATGAAAATACTTTATTCATTTAAATATTTCAAAATACGATAAAATAATCATAAAATCATGTATTGTATGTAAAAAAATGACAACAATTTTCTCTTTTCCAAGTAAATACGATGCCTGTATTAAAAGGTATTGATGTGTGCACTATATTACACAAAATCAGTAACGTTCCAAAACGAAAAATAAGTACTTTTAATTATGTTTAAAATATTGTTTCGAGTTGGACAAAAATAAATTATTTAAAAAAAATGAAATAGTATGAGAAAACTTAAGTTTACGTTATTTTAAATGTAATATATAACAGGTAATTAAAGATCTTTACATTTTTAACAAAACTGTGATCTTTTACAAGTGTTGGCAATCCAAAACCTAAACATATGATTTTCGAACTGTCATCCAGGTAAAAACCTATCGTGAATGGAATATAAATAAATTCCGACAAAGACAAGAGACTCCAGTACCTTACAAGATAAGCGTTCACATAAATTACGATTTATTGTAAAAAAAGCTGCTATAATTTTATTCCCATACGTCAGTGAACGCATTACTCTTGCCTTACCTGTCGATACTGTCTAGACTTGGAATATATTTGTATAATGTTACTCGGTGATGTGTTGATGATGAAGGTATTATAAATAATGTATCTCAATTATTGGACTCTTACAAAGTTAATAATACCTCCATTACTAATTGTGTTAACACATAAATATTTAAATTTAATATAATACATTACTCTTTAGTTGGCTAACGCGTTTGTCGTGTTGAGCTCGACTGCTGAGGATGGGGAGATCTAGGTTCGAATCTCGGTTGGTTGAACTGGGGAGGGGGGTTCCTAAATGGGTTTCCACTCTCCCTCCACGCAAATGCGGGTTCACTTCCTCTAATTAAACCTTCCTAATTCCTAACCCATTGGCGTAATTAGTACTTAAAGCGTATAACCCGAACGGGTAGTAAGACGTGGTGCTAAATATTAATAATAAAAATACTCTTTACTGTTGAGGATAACTCACCTGTCACCACGATTCAAAGTTAACCCTGCCCCCCTTCCAATCCCGTCCCAAAATAATATAATGTAGGTAGTCTTGAGCTTTGAAAACAATGGCTTCATACAAGGCTGTAATTTTTCAACTGCGTTTACCAGTTAGTAGTCTCATTTTGGTGAAACTGTGTGCCAAGGAAGTCTCTTGAACTAGATATGTTAGTCTCATTTTGGTGAAACTGTGTGCCAAGGAGGTCTCTCGAACTAGATATGTTAGTCTCATTTTGGTGAAACTGTGCGCCAAGGAAGTCTCTCGAACTAGATATGTTAGTCTCATTTTGGTGAAACTGTGTGCCAAGGAGGTCTCTCGAACTAGATATGTTAGTCTGATTTTGGTGAACCTGTGTGCCAAGGAAGTCTCTCGAACTAGATATGTTAGTCTCGTTTTGGTGAAACTGTGCGCCAAGGAAGCCTCTCGAACTAGATATGTTAGTCTCATTTTGGTGAAACTGTGCGCCAAGGAAGTCTCTAGAACTAGATATGTTAGTTTCATTTTGGTGAACCTGTGTGCCAAGGAAGTATCTCGAACTAGATATGTTAGTTTCATTTTGGTGAAACTGTGCGCCAAGGAAGTCCCTCGAACTAGACATGTTAGTTTCATTTTGGTGAAACTTTGCGTGAGTCTAGTCGTGATAGTAAGTCACAGTATTCTATCAAAATAAAGGGCAATATTGATAATTTTACAAGCAGTGTGCATTCTCGTCACAATATTGACAATATCCGTGGGAAGGTCCACGTACAAATGTTCTCTTAAGTCTCCTCATATAAATAAACCTAATGGGTTAAGGAGATAGGAGACCACAAAATGACCCCTCCACTCCTATTTCACAGTCTCACTTATCTTGAAAACTAAACCTCGGGCGACTTTCCTTCTTTTACATTATCAACTTGCTTAGTTATGGAATCAGGTGACCTGGCGGTCCAGGGGTAAGGTGTTGGACTTGTGTACTGGGGTCCGGGGTTCAATCCTCGGTCCCGGCACAGATTTATCTGATTACCAAACCATACCTTCACCTCTAACAAGACATCTTGTGAATGTGGGTAATGCCAGGCCTCCACCGTGGTTCGGATTCCACGTTAAACTGTAGGTCCTTCATTTCATCTCACAGTCACCCTATCATTATACATTAGCGTAAGTGCGTCTAACCCGAACGGGTAGTAAGACGTGGTGCTAATAACAATAACAGTTATGAAATCGCGCTCTGAAGAGAAATAGCGTTAATTTGTGTACACATAAATTTACATTGAATAGTGATAATCATAAAAATAAACATAATTATCTAATGTTTTGTTTATGTGTACTTTCTGAAGTGACTAATCATATCAGTACTACTTATCTCGGATCAGTACAAGACTAGCAAACTTACTTCATTCTAGGACGAACACACTAAGAGGTATCAAAAGTATTTAACATTAATTTTCTGAAAAGACAAATCATGAAAGTTCACGACTCACACACTAACTTATTTCAAGAACTCTTGTTTCCCAGCCATAAATTCATCACTGTGAAAGGCAAAGCCTCATCTTAACGTTTAATTTAATTTTTAGCCACGCTAAGTATTGAACCCGTGACCGATTAAGTCAAAGTGACTAACAATTATATTAGTCGTACGCGCTAGTACCAATACTACAGTAGCCCCATGACTTCTTTGGTATTGACTGACAGCTGACGGCTTTGAAAAGTTACCAGACCAAATTATGTATCCCAAACCCAAACCATATGATCTGCAAAAACATAAATTTAGCAGCTGTCACTTCTGACAGTCAAAAGTTAGGTATAAACACCTAAATGTTGACTGTCAGTTGTCAGCTGTGAGCTGTCAGTCAGCACCAAAGAAGCCATGGGGCTACTGTAGCCATCAGAGATTCTAGTAGTTTAATCTTTAGGACAAGACGAGGCAGGATAATTTCATTCAAGTACACAAGCATCACATGATATACAATAAAACATTTCCAAATTCCGGTCAGCTCCCCGGGTCATATAATCAGGCGTGCTAGCACACTCCTTCCTATATTTGCCAGTAATAAATATCGATAGTTAAGTTCGATACCAATCCTAGTTCCAAAATCGAATACAGATACCGTCTGTAGCTTACGTGCAAAGCTCAGGGATTTCATGGAGTCTGACTTTATTACGTTTTGTTTGCCTGCTGTAAACAATGCTTTATCATGACTAATGCGCCGTCAACACGAAAAAAAAAGAGACTAAAAAACAACTTCAAGGCGTTTCTCCTTTGCGCGTGATAATGCACGCAGACTAGGCAGTGAGCTCAAGTCGCAAAGAGACTCCCCGACATCTGTTGCCAACTCAGCACGACATGGTGTGATTGTTGTCTTGGTGGGTTAGGGAGGGGGAGGAAGTATAATGGAGGGAGAAGAAGGGGAAAACCACTCTCCTGGCAAACTGACAATATATCGCCAGCCAGCCAACCAAACCAGTTATTATAAAGTTATCCACTAGTCATGTGATATTTTCATTATTCCAAGGATAACACACGATATAGCCACGTCGGTGGCATGAAACGCTTACTCTACAAAAGATGACGAAATCTCGGAACCTTTTTCGTGAGTTCGGGGAATAAGTTGATTAAAAAATTTACTTAGAGGGCTTGATGTGGAGTAAACACGTATTAAAACGTCGAATATGTTTTCAAGAGAGACATATGATTATTTTAACACTATGACTTGTCATTATCATGATGATACATTAAGCCGGAAGTGAAGGAAGATAAAGGTAGCTTTAAAATATTCGAAGCTATCTTTTTCATTGTTCACTCCAGGGCCTTGTTCGAACGGGCACGCCACCCAACTGATTTTACTGACCGTCCTGTTAAAATCATTGTTTGTTTCACAGATCTTAAACTATTGCAAAGTAATACACTGCCCCCGTCTGGATTCTTGATAACTCTATCCGAATACCCACCTGAGTGGCGTGGTTAGCTAAAGGGCTAGTTTCGTGTTGAGCTAGAGTGTCAAGGATGGGAAGATCGAGGTTCGAATCTAGGTCAAGTGAGCCTATCTCAATAAATTTTAAAGCCAGAGACGGAGAGGTCGTGTTTTGAATCCCATCTTGATGTACTGAGGCCTGAGGGTGATCCTTTACACCATTGTTTCCCCACCCTCCCCCAACGCAAATGTGTGTACATTTTAACATTCCTCACTCTTATCCCACTAGATTTATTGAACATTTCTACAGTACAGACGGAACAAGCAAAAACATCGTCAAACAAATGGGAAAGCCCCTATTAGTGGCTGAATCTAAAAGCTAGGCCATGAAGAGGGTGTTTTAAAGGAAGTGCACCCGCAATAATAAATACATGATAAGAAAATCGGAGGTAAAAGCTACTTTCAAGTGCATCCTGCCAGAATTTGAGATTTCCGAGATAACCTGTTTTGTAATAGAAAGATCTCACTCGAACAATCTAAAATGTTGATGAAACATTTTTTTGTTCCAGAATGAACTAAAGTCGTAATTGAAATGGGTCTTCGAAAGATCTAGGTACCTTTCGAGCTGGATTTATATTGCACATAAGGATAAAGCATCACTATTTTTTTATTCTCCCACGCGAAATATAACCTTATTGACGATTCTTTGATTATTATCGTCTGTAATCAGTATTTTACTTTATTGTAAAGAGATTTATTGATGTTGAACATGTAAAACAGATATTGGAGGAAAGATGCATTTATTGGAGATATACTTGATCATTGCATAAATTATTAATTATTTACCTAATCAGTATGGGATGAAGGTAATTTAACTTTGTACAACATTGGCTGGTAGTCAAATTAAAGCAACATTTTGGTAATCGGTAGTGAACATCATTAATCTATTTATTTATTACATTCGGTGACCTGGTGGTTTAGGGGTAAGGTGTCGGACTTCTATGCTGGCGTCCGGGGTTCAATCCTAGGTCCCGGCAAAGATATATCTGATTACCAAACCCTTCCTTCACCTCTGACAAGACATCTTGTGAATGTGAGGAATGCCAGGTCTCCTTGAGGAATGCCAGGTCTCCACCGTGGTTCGGATTCCACGTTAAACTGTAGGTCCTTCATTTCATCTCACAATCACCCTACCATTAGCTATACATTACCGTAAGTGCGTATAACCCGAACGGGTAGTAAGACGTAGTGCTAATAATAATAATAATATTAATAATAATAATATTTATTACATTAACAGTATTTTTGTGTTTCTAATTTATATAATCAACTACATTGCATAGTTTCAATATGATTTAATTATTAATTTTAAATTTCCAGGTAGGCTACTTGAGAAGAACATAAGGTTCTTTGCACTGTACGTACCATAGAAAATAGTGCAAACTATGGTTACAGTCCCGCCATGACGTCTTTTAAATAAGTTGTCAGATTTACGCTTATTTGATTTAAATTGAGTAATGCTTTATCTCTACTAACAAAGCCATTACCCTATCGTCGTAAATTCATTTAAGCGACGGCTTATTTACTACAAATTTATTTTATTTATAGTTCTTGAATTACGAGCCAATCAAATAATCGACGTGCCATTTTGATCAGAAACCCTTCGAGATGTTACATTTCGAGTGGGTAGACCTTCTCGAGACATACCTCTCGAGTTCATTTCTAGTAGTTTGCGTTTTTATTATTACTATTATTATTATTATTATTATTATTAGCACCGCGTCTTACTACCCGTTCGGGTTATACACACTTACGCTAATGTGTAATGGTAGGGTGATTGTGAGATGAAATGGAGGACCTACAGTTTAACGTGGAATCCGAACCACGGTGGAGGCCTGGCATTCCCCACATTCATAAAATGTCTTGTCAGAGGTGAAGGAAGGGTTTGGTAATCAGATAAATCTGTGCCGGGACCGAGGATTGAACCCCGGCCGCCAGCATATAAGTCTGACACCTTACCTCTAGACCGCCAGGTCACCTTTGTATTTTTAATTGTTTAATTGTTGTTGTTTACCAAATTGTAAACTCGAGCGGTGTTTATGTTTACGTAAAGAAAGTTCCTGACATATTATTTAACTTCGTGTGGTATCTCTCTGTCATAGCAAAGCACTCACTGTCTACCGTAACTGGAATAACATTAAAACTACCCTTGGTCTCCAACACAACACTCCACCGTAGCAATATGGTATTTACGCTATAGCGTAACATTTAACCATGTACAGATTCTTAATAGAACATTTTACTATTAGCAATCATCTTTTTAAGATTAATTAACCTCTCAGGCGTTAAAATAGTCACTTAAGGTGCGATGTAAGGGTACACGAGGAAAAGCCAGTGTTGTTTGCAATTTTTATGGCGAAACATTTTTTTGTCCAAAATAAATAAAATATTGCTCCAGTATAAACATAGAATTTAATTTTCTTCACATGATGACCTCAAAATTTCTTGAATATCTGTCAAGGATGTTCTGGAATTTAATGACAACTTTATTTCTTCATTTAAAAAGTTAGTTAGTTAATGCCACCATGGCAGATATTCAGGAACTGTTGATATTAATACAAGCAATATTGTATTTATTTTGAGCGAAAAAATATTTTGCCGTAAAAACTGAAAAAAACATTGGACTTTTCTCTGGTCCCTTTCATCCCATCTTAAAAAGAAATACTTCTAAATAGGTTTGTACCCACAACCCTCTTCTTTTTATGACAGTACGTAGAAAAAAAGACAAAGCAAATGGACTATCGTTTTTAAAAACAGGTTTTCTGCTTTAAGTCAAGAATAAACATTTTCAAAAAATATATTTACAGTATTATTAATTTTTAAGAACGCCTAAATAATACATATTGCATAACCAACTAAAAAAATACAAATTTATATAGCCTGATTTTGGTTAGAAGAACGGTTTAGAAAATTCAAACCTAATTTATTTGCGGCCAGCAGTGATTACATTTTACTATATTATTTGTGTTGTTTCATATGTATTGATAATATCTATCAAAAATAAAAATTTCATATAGCCTGACTTGATGCATGCATATATTAAAATTGCTTTAGTAACTTTAGTAACTATCAAATACTGTTCTTCCTACCAAAATCGGGATATACCTATCACCCACGTCGGTGCTCGAATGTTTTGAGCCAGGCATGCCAATCTCGTTTGATCCTAAAGGCCCCATTGAATATTAAAAATACCGACGAGGCCACATTTCAAAATAATTCTGTCTTGTCAATATCATCAGCAGTGGCGTAGCTAACACTATGAAGAAGGGGAGACTGAAATGTTAGTTATACTCGTCTGACCTACTATATATTGTATTAGATCTAGCTGATGGTTTAGTAATATTATGTAAATCATTGATTTTTTTCTCGCACGACACGTCAGATTTATAATGACACACTAAACAATTATCAGCTCTTCTACCTCCATTCTAAACCTTAGATCCAAACTAAATATATTTTAAATAATTTGAGCAATCACGACGTTACACAAAACATTGTATTCATAGTCAAAGTTTAAAGTAAATAACAATAATTTTTAAGAAAGGTCCAAAGTGCCCAAACGGGATAACCACAAGATTTCTTATGAAAATATAATCATACCCGATTATAATTTCTAGAAATATTTTGTCACTGTATTAACATCTTCCCCTCCCCCCATCATCACCCCTTTCCACCAAAACTTCCCAAAGCCCTCTTCGTGCCACACCCCTTGACAAGAGTTAGATTCGCAACGTTGCCAATTATAACAGATAATCGAAACCTTACAAAATATTGCATCTAAATTTAATAAACTAGCATTTAGAGGTTAAAGATATTTATTTTAGTACTGTTAAAATATAACTGTACGTTTATATGCATACTATTTCGAGTTGTAGCGATTTATTAATATATTAGTCCCGCATCTAAATACGAAACAATTTGGCAACTCTGTCGGTACTAACTTCTTCTCGAGGTATAATGGTGTAATGGTGTCGGTATTTAAATTCTATTTCAAAGTCATTTTTATATTAAACAAAATTTAGCACCTTACCTTACTACCCTTTCTGGTTATACGTTTATGTAATAATTACGCTAATGGAAGGCTATATTTAGAAGAAGTGTACACTTATTTACGATCTACCCGTCATCGGCAGTCTAGTCTTCTGCGAGAGTAGCGCCTTAGACCATGCGGCCATCGAAGTGGGTTTTTATAATAATTGTTGATCAATTTGTGTCCGTAAACCAAGATTTCCCGAGGGTTTGACCTAATTCCACGCGAGAAAGCAACTGTTAACATTATGGATAAGCTGCCTACATTGCGCATATTTGGTGCGAAGATTCAACTTTTGTTGGAGTTTGATCCAAGTCGAAAAAAGATCACCTCTTATGTAGACCAACCTCACATGCCAGAACTCTTCAAATTGTGTCAAATTCATAAATATCACAATTTAAAATGTTGTATTTCCTCGGCGTTTATAAAAATAAGAATAGGGTAGCATTGTCCCTAAATTGTTTTCCACTTTCACCCCACACAAATTCTGGTGCACTTCCTATTCATACAACCATCCTCACCACTAATGCACTACCCGTTTCGGTGGCCGCGTGGTCTAACGCGCTACTCTCGTGCTGTACTAGACTGCCAAATATGGGGTTTATTGGGGTTCGATCCCGGTCAGGTGCACTGAGGGTAGTTTTTCCTAAATGGTTTTCCATTATCCCTCCACGCACATGTGGGTGCATTCCTATCAATTAAAAACCTTCATAATCCCTAAATCATTAATTTAATTAGTACATATGCGTACAACCCGAACGAGTAGTAAGGCGGGCTGATAAACAAACAAAAAAATAGTTATATAGGATAGGGCGGAAATAATTAGACGATATATGCTGAAGAGAGTGATGGACAACATGCTGAGGTTTGTCTGACGTCCGGTGGAGCTCATATGAGTGACATTATCTTCAAAAAGTGTAGTGTGTAGTTTGAATTTATTTAGATAGGGAATATTTACTTTTCAATTAAAGTGTTAGTTTTCAGGTTATTAATCGTATAATTGTTTTGGATCCACCCTGTACTTATCAATTTTTAATTTGATGCAGCAAAGTAAAGAATAAAAGAATGCAGCAAACGTGACTTGACGTAGCTTATTACTTGGCACGACGGATTTGGAAGTGGTCTATCGCTGTTGTCTATATCCCAAACTGTGATACCCGTAGCCTAAGGGATACGTGCAGGGTTTCAGGGAATTCGTGACAAAAAAAGAGATTTTTTTTATCAATCGTATACTTTTACATTCTATTTCAAGATGATTGCGTACACAAATCCTCCAAAAAATTCCCTTTCCTCGTTTAAGTTAAGGTGCGGCAGAAGGGAGCGCAAGTATTTTTATGTTTTTATAGAATATAAATTTGTTGGCAAATATTAATCAAATATTTCTCCAGTTAGCAACATAGAGTTTAGTTTTCTGCACATGCTAATATCAACAGATCTTGAATATCTATCAAGGGTGTCCTGGAATGTTGTCAAAATATTTTCTCTTTATTTAAAATGTTTTGACAACATTCCAGGACACCCTTTACCGATATTTTAGATCTGTTGATATTAACATGTGCATAAAACTAAACTCTACATTGCTACTGGAAAAATATTTGATTTATTTTGGTCAAAAAAATGTAATGCTATAAAAACTGTAAAATTACTCGTGCTCCCTTCTGCCGCACCTTAAGGTCATTCGACTATCAAGATTTTATTGCATTATTTTAATCAGTGTATAAATATTGATTCAATAATTTCAAATCATTACAGTTCTCGAGTTATAAGTATTCAAACTTAATATTTTATCAATTTTACGTACTAATTTTAAGGTAAAATAGTTAATATATGGGGATTAAATTTATTCGTGCTTATTCATGCATATGAAGTGTATGCAATGAAGTATTTACACTATTTTAAATAAAATAAGCTTTTAATTTATAAGCTATTTAATAGATGTAAAATTACATAATTTATGATCTTATGCAAGCACTTTTCGTTTTATACCCCGATAATTTGATTTTATATATGAGTTTAACTTTTATTATTGGTTGTAAATTGAACATTATAAAGATCTTAAAGTATTGAAAATAATATATCTAATGTCACATGAGTACTGCATTTCTTTAAGCATTTTCTAAAAAATAATCATAATTTTGCGTGTTTATTGAACATGGCTAAGTTCAACCCTAAAAAAAAAGCAAAGTTGTAATAATACGGTATAAAAGCGCCGCTCTTTGGGCGTCAATTGTAATAATATGTGATCAATCACCCTAATTTGGGTGTGAATTGATACACAACGGATTAATTCCCAGATAAAAGATGATGTGATGACTT